>CP049710.1:186588-387416 GCA_004148225.2 Heterodera glycines | reverse complement strand
TGCACTATCAAATAGTTATGATACATGCATTTTCTGACACAGTTCTGACGGTTCCCTTGTTAGATTTGGCCCAAGCTATAAGCTTAATTTTGTAAAAAAAATGTATTGTACGAACTGCTATTGTACGTACGAGTTATTGCCTTTGTAAGAATGGATAGAATTTCATACTTAATAAATTTATGAATAATTTAATTTTTTTAAAACATGTGAAACGAAAAAAAAGTGGCTGCCCCATGGGGCCCAATCGGCGGGGCCCAATCGTACTGGGGCCCAATCGGCGGGGCCCAATCGGCGGGGCCCAATCGGCGGGGCCCAATCGGCGGGGCCCAACCGGCGGGGCCCAATCGGCGGGGCCCAATCGGCGGGGCCCAATCGTACTGGGGGCCCAATCGGCGGGGCCCAATCGTACTGGGGGCCCAATCGGCGGGGCCCAATCGTACCGGGGCCCAATCGACCCGGTCCGTCATAGCACCGTGGGGCGAGACGGGGCTCGCAGGAAGCAGTTTGAATAAAGGGCTAAGATTTTTGAAACATAGTTCTTGTCCAGTTCTTTTTTGTCAAAAATTCGTTCGGATTCATACATTAGAGACCGAGAGGAATCGATTAGTACATATTTTGTGGCATTTTTTTGTGCATTTCAAGCAGGGTACCAACTGCTGATTTATCATTTTGATCTGATGATTTTTGCTGCTTTTAGAGAAAATTTGATGCTTTATGCTGATTTTGGAAAAAAAATCCTCAAAAATGGCTATTTATGTAAAACTGCCACCAAATTAACAAATTTTCAAAGAAAATTTCAAAAATTTTTCCTGTTGGTGCCTATCGGCACCGCAGAAACCAATCATTTATTTTTTCTTAAAAAATTGTTTCAAAAAGCAAAAATTGATATTTTTGGTGAAAATCTGTTACAATTGCACTCTAATTTTCCAATTTTTTCCCGACGACGCCTACCGCGCCTCCTGTCCCAATTGTCCAAACAAATTTTCTTGGAAAAGCGCTCCGCAAAAACATTTTTATTGATTTTTTTTCAATAATAAAGTTTTCCAAAGTGCTTTTTTTCAGTTGGGAGCCCTACTTTGGAGGTTCAGTCCCAAAGTTGTCGAATCTGGTGAGGTACTAGTATTCTCCAATTTTTCCGAAATAGCAGCAACAACATAACACATACCGTACCATACAGTGTTTATCTTGATAGGCACACCATGACAAAAGAAAAAACGGTAATAGTTAAGATGGTAGACCCTATTTTTGGCGGAAATTTTCAAAATTTAACAAGTCGTTCAAAACAAGTTTATAGGGATTTTCGGGGTCGCTGATCACGATTCAGGCATCCATTTCGTCCAATTTCGAATCCCGAACCCAAATTCGGACAAAAAGTCGAATTTCGTTCTTTCGCCTAAAAATGATTTAAACACATGGAAACATTCTGAAAACCACGAATATTGCAATAAAAGATCATTAAACTCTTTTCATTCGAAAAAAGCGAAATTTGAAGTTTCGACTTTTTGCCCGAATTCGGGTTGGGGGTTCGAAGTTGGGCGAAATTGATGCCAGAATCTTGATCAACGACACCCTGAAACCCCCTAGAAACTTTTTAGAACGACTTTTTAAATTTTGAAAATTTCCGCCAAAAAATAGGGGCTACCATCTTAATTATTACCGAAAAAACAACGGTGAAATTGTAAGAAAGTAAAAAAAAATAATAGTGATAATTAATAAGTGATTGATGAGTGAGTGATTTCGTTTCATTTTGTCTCTCCATCGTCGCCCATTTTTCTTAGCTAAGGATTTGATGGTGTTTGAGTTTTTTACAATGTGTGGTAGGCAATTAGGTAGTATGCTGTGTTTTTTTTTTTGTCTGTCGGTCCGTCATGTTCAAAATTATAAGTCCTCCAGCTTAATGCATTTTTAGGTGTGCAATGCCGCCGAATAGCCCGAGTCCGCCGAGCAACCGTCGTCACCGTTCTCTGGAAAATCCAAATAAAATTAGGATTTTTAAACAACTTTTTCATAAAAAAGCAAAAGAATCGATTTCGAACGAAGTCCCGAGCAGAGCTCTCAATTTTGTCGAATTTGTTAGATTTACATGAATTTTGCAAATGTCTTTTTTTGTAATTAATTTTTCGCCGGCTTTTGTTTCCCGGACAAACCCTTAAAACTTGGAAAAATTTGGTAAATTAAAAAAGCATTGCCATGCCAAACAAAGTGTGTCTGATGACTACCGTATTTTCTCTAATTATATGCCCGTATCAATAATCTACCCCTTTCGAAGTAGGTTGAAAATAATTTCCCCGTCTTTATTTATCTCCCCGGGGGGCTAAAATGGAATTTTTATTTTTTCTAAAAAATAATTTCTTTTTATATTTTAATAAAAATTGATTTTGAAATTCGTTTGAATGTTTAGTAAAACGTTCTTCAAAAAAAAGAGATAAAAATAAAAGAGAAAATACCTCATAATAATCAAAAAATATCGGATTTCCTAGTATTTTAATTTGTGAAAACGCTCTTTCAAAAGGCGTTCTGAATTTTTCTAAAAAATCGCAAATTTCCAGAATTTCTGGAAATAATTATTTTTAAAGCTTTATTCACTAACATTGTCCAACCCTGAAGTGAGTTTGAATTTCCAAAAATTTGCATAAATTTCCCGGGCTCAAAAAAATGAAAAAATTTTTAAAATTAAAAAATTCCAAATTTCTGAAACGCAAATAAGGTTCATTCATATTCCTATTTCAATATTTTGGGGTTTTATCAATTTTGTGTAAATATTTTGGCATTTTTCGAATATTTCATGTAAAATTCAGAAATTTTTTAACAAAAATGCAATAAAAATGCTTTTTTTTTTTGACGCGATGACATTTTCTGGAGACATATTAAAAATAAATTTGAAAAATTTTCCACTAAATAAATCTGTCGAAAAATAATCCCCCCCTCCCCTTTATCCCCCGTATCTAATTATCTCCCCCTTTCTGAGGGGGTTGAAAAATAATATACCCGGGCAAATAAAAAGAGCAAATACGGTAATTCCCTCAATTACTGTGTTCAATTGTGATTTAATTCATTGAAGATATCAACAATTCCAAAAAATGAAAAACATGAAAAGTGAAAATTTTATTTATTTTAATGCGGACCACGTCCCGGCGCAGTATTGGCATGATGGTGATCATCATGACGGTGAAATTGATGATGATGCTCTGCCCAAAAATGCCTCCTTTCCTCATCCTCAGCATCGTCGTCCTCGTCTTCGAGTTCGTCTCCACATGCACTTGAACGACATGACGAGTCGGTGATGGTCTGCTGATCAGCAGCAACACAGGCAAAGGAGGCCATTGCGTTTGCCATCGTTGTGGTCGCGGTTGGTATTGGCACTGGTTGGTAATGATCCGCGGTGTTCAATGAGTCCAGATCAGACGATGAAAGCTGCAACTCTTCGTCTTCATCCTTCACAGTCTCGTCACACTCATCCTGTGATAATGATGATGTAATTATATATTTGGAAATTACAATGAAGTGATCTCTTATCAAATCAGAGATGAAAAAAACCAAAAGAGAGAAAGGAAGATTGAGAAAAAAAATGTATAGAAAGATAATAAAAAAAAAACAAAGCGAAAGGGAGAGGGAGAGGAGGAGAGAAATAAGTGAGTACAATCTCATAATTCATGTGGTAAAAGAGGGAAAGAGAGAAGAGAGGGAGAGAGAGACAGAGGGAGAGAAAGAGAGAGAACCAAAATAAAAAGGGAGCCGAGAATAGGAATAAGCAATGAGTAAAGAGAAAATAAAAACAAAGAAATTATGTGATCATAGAATAGAGGGAAACTGTTTAAAAGTATAGGAGAAGCGGTAGAGAGAGAAGCATATCATACGGTATAAACAGGCATTTACCGTACCTCTTGCTCCTCGGCCCGTGCCTCTTCCTCGTCAATGGAACAAAGGCGTGGCACACTGCGCGAACGGCTGAGAGGTGGCCGAAAATTGAGTGCGCCGGTCTGAAAAAGCAACAAAATATGCATTACCATTTCTAATTAAAAATAAATGTTTGAAAAATTTAACACACACAATGGGATTCGAACCCAAGACCGAGTTTCGGCAAGTGACAAAGGCAAAGACCACCACGCCGGAAAACGTATAAAAACCTTTTTAAAAATTTTGGTTTTTTGTTATCTTATTTGAATTCGGGAGGGGGAATGACGAAATCGGGAAACAATCCTCTGTCGGTCTCGACTTCCTTTGGGAGGGGGGGGGAGGGGTGTCTCGATTCATGCGTTAATTTCTCGGTCAGTCCCGAATATCGGTCGCGGGAATTGAGTCATTCTCGATGGCCTTATTAATGCATTTTCTGGCAGCACAAGAAATGAAAAGTTTGCCTGCAGAACGGCCTTGCGCCGTGGCATCATTATCGCCGTCGTCTGTTGCTGCAGCTGCGCGTGTTCACCGCCAGTGCCGTTGCTGCTACTGCACGCGACCGATGCGACGGCGGTGCCGGCGGACGACGCAAAATGCAGCACACTGTTCCGGCGATGGCGTGTCCGTTCGGCGGACGCCTTCTCGCGCTTGTACTCCTTGAAAATGGCAACGGAGGAAATTTTTTTTAGAAATAAACATTTATAATTTTTTTGTGGTTCATTGTAGGGGTGGCACGGAATTCCGAGTTCCGACATTTTTGATAAAAAGTCGGAATTTTTTTGAATTTTTTTTTTTTCAAAAAATTAGCAATTTTTGTATAATTTTCTGTTAATAAATTGCATTGAAATTTTTAAAAATTTCCCGGCGGCGCCTATCGGCACCGCCGGACCTAAAAATCCTTAATTTTCTTGAAAATGTGCTCGAAATCGCTAAATTTGGCCATTTTCGTGGACAAATCTGTTAACAAATCGCATTAAAAATTACTAAAATTTTTCCAGCGGCGCCTATCGGCACCGCCGGACCTCTCCCCCTATTAACCAAATTTTCTTTGGATAAAGCGCGCCGCAAAAAAGGGTGTAACTGTCCCAAAAAAAAAAATTCAAAAATAATGTAAATTACATAAAAATATTTTGAAAATCATTAAAAAAAATTTAAATTAATATAGAAATATACTAAAAACAGTTTGATATCACCTTTGCATGGTTAAGAATTTTAAAATTTAGTCTAGTAAATATTAAAATTTTTTTAAATTATATTTTATATTTTTTGAAAAATTCCGACTTCCGAAAAATTTTTGAGCCTCGGAATTCCATCCCTGGTTCATTGTCATTGGCTCTATTGGCGTGCTAGAAAATGCCGCCATTGGTTCAGTTCCGGAACACCGAAAATCTTTTTTTTTTTTAATATTTTTATGCAATTTTTATGCCCACCCCAAACCATAATTGTGCAAGGAGAAAATGAAAAAATTTGCCAAGTGACCTCCTCCCAACCCAAAACGTCACCGAAAGATTCTTTGTCCTGAATTTTCATCCGTAAAAAAATAATTTTGTTTTTTTAGGATTTACAGATTAATAGCTTTTTCAAGTGCTTTCAAGCAATACCAAGAAATGTTTAAGATGAAGTTTTGTGGTTTTTTACTGACAAATTAAAATTTAATTTCATAATTTTTTTCTTACTTGGAAAATGTTTTATTTTTTTAATAAATCCCCCCCCCCTCCGATTACTCACTTGGAGTGCCGATTGGAGATGTCTGCGCAATGTTTGGTGCATCTGTTGGGGCTCGTCCGCCCGGCGACAGAGCACGGCATGGCACCGCAGTTCGGGCTTCATCCGCTTGCCCTCGTGCTTTACAAAAAACGAAGTAAAAAAAAACTATTCCCAATTTTAAATTTGTTTGAAAAAACCAAAGCTAAGGGTTCAAAAATCAATGTTTTACGTGCCGAAGTAGGACTTGTATCTGGGTTTCATATTTGGCCTGGTTTTCTGGACAAACAAAAATACAGAAAATCCAAGGCCTGGAATCAAATTTTTAATCAATTATTTTTGTGATTTTTAATTGGGTCCCAACTTTTCCATTTAAAAACTCCGAGAAAATTGTTTTTTTTTTGTTTGAAAAAACGAATTAAATTTTTTTCATTGAAAAAACGTTTAGAAATGGAGAAACATAGCCAAAGCAGCAAGCACCTTGTAAATCCAGCAGAACACGCGCTAAATTTAGGGGAAATTAAAAAAAAAAAAATTTTTTTTTGCACTTTTACCGGGTATTGACTGGGCGCCGCCGACCAAGTGATTCGGTGCGTAAAATATTCAGTGACACTGAAAAGTGTGGGAAAATTTAAATTTGAATTTCTTACATATAAAAATTTACGAAAAAAAATTGCTGGTCGTCGCTTTTCTTTTTCCCAAAAAAATTGGAATTTTTGAGTAAATTTCTTGAATGAATTTTTGTCATTCATTGTAAAAAGAAATCGTGGAAATACAAACACAAAAAAAACCAATTAATTAACATAAAAATAATTTTTTATTTGAAATTTTAGATTTTCAATTAAAAACAATCACCACGGCAATTTTTTTGCCGTGGTTCTCAAAGAAAAAAAAGTTTTCAAACAAAAAAATAAAAATAAGGAGAGGGAGGGTAGTGAGAAAGGCGTCGCCGGTGAAAACTTTGAAATTTTTAATCAAATTGCACCAAACAAACTCACCCAATGCACGTCTCGGCCCTGAGCCCAGACCGGCACACGCACAGGCGCATCGCCAACTGTTGCGCCTGTTGCTGGCCAAAAGTGGCGCCGGCGCTGTGGCGCGTCGCGCCTTTGGCGACGGTGGCGCCCCACGCGCGCGTAATCACTACAGGGGAAAGGGGAAATTGTAATAAAAAATGGGGAAAATATGGACACAAAAAATATAATTTAAAAAAAGCGCCAAAAAACGCAATGGCAAAAATGCAAACCGTAATTTTTGAAATCTGTCTATTTTTTGCAAAAAGCCGCTACAAAATCGGAGGGTGGGCAATTGCGCTTTTAAAATTTAAGGGCCTTTTTAAGTCGATGAATTGAAAACGGAAAAGGCTTAAAACAATCTTCTTTGGCTGTTGGGCCAATAATTTTCATGGTGTTAGAAGTTAAGAGAAATTTCAATGAATGAATGCCGCGGAAAAAGCCCAAAAATCAGGGCAATAGTAACGAACATTGGTCCTGAATTTTTTTAAAATTTATTTAGGTAACCCGAGGCGCTGAGCACGCATTGCCTTATTTTGGCTCAATTACTAACCCGAACCACAGGCTCGAAAATTTTTCGAGAATTTAAAAAAAAATTTTTGGAATTGCCTGGCTATTATTATTGCTCACAACTAGTTTCATCCAAGATCCCCTGCGTCATTTTCCAAAAGATTGCAAGATTCGTGCTAATTGTAAGAAATAATTTTCTTAAAGCAAAAAAAAAAAAAAGATTTTCGGGACAAATAAAGAGAAGTAATATTGAAAAAAACACGAAAAAAATCTGAAAAATTGGTTGGAAGACTCTTTTTTCCAACGGGTACCCCCCCCCCCCAAGGTCAGAAAATCCTTTAAAATTTCAACCAATTTCAGTCCCAAAAATTCCCAAAAAAATTAAAACCTTCCAACGGACGGTCAATGGACGTGTCGCCCTTGCCCATGATTGTCAACATGTTGCCGAGGTATGTCACCTGGAAGACGGACAAATGTCAACACAAAATTGATACTTTTTTCAAGAATTAATTCCTCCCCCCCCCCCAAAAAAAAAATTGGCATTTTCAGTAACAAAATTTCAAAATTCAGTAACAAAATTTCAAAATGTTGGCAAAATTCGATAAAATAACATGGAAAATTCAACCGATCCGTTGAAAATTGGGCACATCCCTTCCAAGGCCTCCAGTTTTTCCATGTTTTTGAATGAAAAACTCAAATCCAACTAAATTTGCCAATCAAATTTTTTGGCAATTATATTATATCTTTTTAAGGTCCCGAAATTTTTTAAATTCTAATAACATATTTCTGGGGATTTTGAGATGAAAACCGGGGCTTTTTTAAAGTTCTCCAAAAAACCATAGCCAATATATTAAATTTTGGCAGTTAATCCAAAAAATTTTTACCCAAAATTTCCGTCCCCCAAATTTTGTAATACAAAAATTGGCCCACTTGGTGGCTCTCTTCCGGCGGGTTCAAATCGTAACACTTTTTCCGGTTACGGAAGAAAAAGGAAGGCAACGGCAGGGAGGAGGAGAAAAAGTTCATTGTTGACGGGCCCGGGTTCAGCAGCAGACTTGGCATCCTCCCTTTTGCATTGGACGGCACAAAACGAAGCGAACGGAGCGCGGTGGCACAAAATGGGAAATGACGGCAGAAAAACAAATAAAAAGATTTTTAATTCTAAGGCACTCCTAAAATGGGACAGTTGAAAAATTGCAATTTTTTCTATTGAATTAATTAATTTTAAATAGCCTGTGATAATTACCCTAATTAATTTTAGTCTCTGCTGACTACCCTAATTAATTTTCAATTAGTCTCTGCTAATTACCCTAATTAATTTTAATTAGTTTCTGCTAATTGCACCAATTATTTTTCAATTAGTCTCTGCTAATTGCATTAATTAATTTTCATTAGCTCCTGCTAATTGCCCTGTTGTGGAGATCCCCGATGTTGGCGTCATTCTTCCCCACTGCACTTCTTTCTTCATTTATACGGAAGAGTTGGAGGTACTTGGCGTGTCCTGCCCATAATATCTGTGGCATGGAATAAATTTTGGAACTGCGCTGCCTAACGGCGGTGCTTAAAGTGCGCTAAAAATGATCAAATGATTATCAATTTTATTTTTCTTAATTCCAAAATGAATTCGAAACGCAAAAATTTAATCATAATTCATGTGGAAAAAAATGCATTTAAAAATAAAAAAATTCTTGAATTTGCTTCTGAATTTTTTACTGCACTTCTTTCTTCAAGTTTATTACCCAAGTTTGAGGTACTTGGCGTGTCCTGCCCATAATATCTGTGGCATGGAATAAATTTTGGAACTGCGCTGCCTAACGGCGGTTCTTAAAGTGCGCTAAAAATGATCAAATGATTATCAATTTTTATTTTTCTTAATTCCAAAATGAATTCGAAACGCAAAAATTTAATCATAATTCATGTGGTAAAAAATGCATTTAAAAATAAAAAATTCTTGAATTTGCTTCTGAATTAAAAAGCACTCAAAAGAAATTACTTATAATTTTCCTAGGGTAATTTGTGGTGCTGATCACGAATATGACCTTTATTTTGCAAAATCCCTTTAAAATGTTGAGAGGTTTAACAAATTTGTACACTGAATGTTGGATCGTCAACACCAATGAGAAATGACTAACAGAAAAGAGGGAGAAAAGGGCGTTGGCTTAGGAAAATAGCTTATAATAAAGGAGAGACGAGCAGACGATGAGTGAGAGAAAAATAGTCGTAAAAATGGACAACTGTTGCATTGGCAGAGTCAGAGAGGGGTCACAAAGAGTTCGCACAGCATCGAATATTTCCTTCATTTTAGGCGTCATTCTTCCCCACTGCACTTCTTTCTTCGGTTTAATTACCCAAGTTTGAGGTACTTGGCGTGTCCTGCCCATAATATCTGTGGCATGGAATAAATTTTGGAACTGCGCTGCCTAACGGCGGTGCTTAAAGTGCGCTAAAAATGATCAAATGATTATCAATTTTATTTTTCTTAATTCCAAAATGAATTCGAAACGCAAAAATTTAATAATAATTCATGTGGTTTTGAGGACCCAAAACATGCGAAAGTTCGACTTCATTTGCTTCTGAATTTTTTTATTTTAAATAGTAAATTACTTTTTCAAAATTTTGCACAAATAAGAGGCGAAGAAATTCAACGAAATTTTTATTAGGATTTTGATTTAAAATGTTGAGAGGTTTAACAAATTTGTACACTGAATGTTGGATCGTCAACACCAATGAGAAATGACTAACAGAAAAGAGGGAGAAAAGGGCGTTGGCTTATGAAAATAGCTTATAATAAAGGAGAGAAGAGCAGACGATGAGTGAGAGAAAAATAGTGGTAAAAATGGTCAACTGTTGCATTGGTAGAGTCAGAGAGGGGTCACAAAGAGTTCGCACAGCATCGAATATTTCCTTCATTTTAGGCGTCATTCTTCCCCACTGCACTTCTTTCTTCGGTTTAATTACCCAAGTTTGAGGTACTTGGCGTGTCCTGCCCATAATATCTGTGGCATGGAATAAATTTTGGAACTGCGCTGCCTAACGGCGGTGCTTAAAGTGCGCTAAAAATGATCAAATGATTATCAATTTTATTTTTCTTAATTCCAAAATGAATTCGAAACGCAAAAATTTAATCATAATTCATGTGGTAAAAAATGCATTTAAAAATAAAAAAAATTCTTGAATTTGCTTCTGAATTTTTTAATTTTAAATAGAAAATTACTTTTTCGAAAATTTTGCACAAATAAGAGGCGAAGAAATTCAACGAAATTTTTATTAGGATTTTGATTTAAAATGTTGAGAGGTTTAACAAATTTGTACACTGAATGTTGGATCGTCAACACCAATGAGAAATGACTAACAGAAAAGAGGGAGAAAAGGGCGTTGGCTTAGGAAAATAGCTTATAATAAAGGAGAGACGAGCAGACGATGAGTGAGAGAAAAATAGTGGTAAAAATGGTCAACTGCTGCATTGGCAGAGTCAGAGAGGGGTCACAAAGAGTTCGCACAGCATCGAATATTTCCTTCATTTTGGGCGTCATTCTTCCCCACTGCACTTCTTTCTTCGGTTTAATTACCCAAGTTTGAGGTACTTGGCGTGTCCTGCCCATAATATCTGTGGCATGGAATAAATTTTGGAACTGCGCTGCCTAACGGCGGTGCTTAAAGTGCGCTAAAAATGATCAAATGATTATCAATTTTATTTTTCTTAATTCCAAAATGAATTCGAAACGCAAAAATTTAATCATAATTCATGTGGTAAAAAATGCATTTAAAAATAAAAAAATTCTTGAATTTGCTTCTGAATTTTTTAATTTTAAATAGAAAATTACTTTTTCGAAAATTTTGCACAAATAAGAGGCGAAGAAATTCAACGAAATTTTTATTAGGATTTTGATTTAAAATGTTGAGAGGTTTAACAAATTTGTACACTGAATGTTGGATCGTCAACACCAATGAGAAATGACTAACAGAAAAGAGGGAGAAAAGGGCGTTGGCTTAGGAAAATAGCTTATAATAAAGGAGAGACGAGCAGACGATGAGTGAGAGAAAAATAGTGGTAAAAATGGACAACTGTTGCATTGGCAGAGTCAGAGAGGGGTCACAAAGAGTTCGCACAGCATCGAATATTTCCTTCATTTTAGGCGTCATTCTTCCCCACTGCACTTCTTTCTTCGGTTTAATTACCCAAGTTTGAGGTACTTGGCGTGTCCTGCCCATAATATCTGTGGCATGGAATAAATTTTGGAACTGCGCTGCCTAACGGCGGTGCTTAAAGTGCGCTAAAAATGATCAAATGATTATCAATTTTTATTTTTCTTAATTCCAAAATGAATTCGAAACGCAAAAATTTAATCATAATTCATGTGGTAAAAAATGCATTTAAAAATAAAAAAATTCTTGAATTTGCTTCTGAATTTTTTAATTTTAAACTGACGACTTTTTGGCCAAATTATCAACCATTCAACGAATCGCATTGGGTTTCCTAATTTCATGCCCTTTTCGGTGAGTGATTGGTATGGATGCGATTTTTAGTGACGAAAAATCTCAAATTCATAGTTAACAAAAATAGTGAGTAAAAATGCCAAAATAGTGACAAAAAGTCCGAAATAGTGACATAATTTTCAGCCAAAAATTGATCAAAGTAATTTTTATTCACTAGTTACAGCAAATTTTGAATGAGAATTTTCAACTTCTTATGAGTGTATTTTTTGGTTTTTTGCATTTTTGTTGAGAAATTTCAAAAAAAAAAATGTCGAAATAGTGAAAAAATGTGGCTTTCTTCGGTTTAATTACCCAAGTTTGAGGTACTTGGCGTGTCCTGCCCATAATATCTGTGGCATGGAATAAATTTTGGAACTGCGCTGCCTAACGGCGGTGCTTAAAGTGCGCTAAAAATGATCAAATGATTATCAATTTTATTTTTCTTAATTCCAAAATGAATTCGAAACTCAAAAATTTAATCATAATTCATGTGGTAAAAAATGCATTTAAAAATAAAAAAAATTCTTGAATTTGCTTCCGAATTTTTTTAATTTTAAATAGAAAATTACTTTTTCGAAAATTTTGCACAAATAAGAGGCGAAGAAATTCAACGAAATTTTTATTAGGATTTTGATTTAAAATGTTAAGAGGTTTAACAAATTTGTACACTGAATGTTGGATCGTCAACACCAATGAGAAATGACTAACAGAAAAGAGGGAGAAAAGGGCGTTGGCTTAGGAAAATAGCTTATAATAAAGGAGAGACGAGCAGACGATGAGTGAGAGAAAAATAGTCGTAAAAATGGACAACTGTTGCATTGGCAGAGTCAGAGAGGGGTCACAAAGAGTTCGCACAGCATCGAATATTTCCTTCATTTTGGGCGGAGATTTGATTCACTCACCTCTTTCTTCGGTTTAATTACCCAAGTTTGAGGTACGTGGCGTGTCCTGCCCATAATATCTGTGGCATGGAATAAATTTTGGAACTGCGCTGCCTAACGGCGGTGCTTAAAGTGCGCTAAAAATGATCAAATGATTATCAATTTTTATTTTTCTTAATTCCAAAATGAATTCGAAACGCAAAAATTTAATAATAATTCATGTGGTAAAAAATGCATTTAAAAATAAAAAAAATTCTTGAATTTGCTTCTGAATTTTTTAATTTTAAATAGAAAATTACTTTTTCGAAAATTTTGCACAAATAAGAGGCGAAGAAATTCAACGAAATTTTTATTAGGATTTTGATTTAAAATGTTGAGAGGTTTAACAAATTTGTACACTGAATGTTGGATCGTCAACACCAATGAGAAATGACTAACAGAAAAGAGGGAGAAAAGGGCGTTGGCTTAGGAAAATAGCTTATAATAAAGGAGAGACGAGCAGACGATGAGTGAGAGAAAAATAGTCGTAAAAATGGACAACTGTTGCATTGGCAGAGTCAGAGAGGGGTCACAAAGAGTTCGCACAGCATCGAATATTTCCTTCATTTTAGGCGTCATTCTTCCCCACTGCACTTCTTTCTTCGGTTTAATTACCCAAGTTTGAGGTACTTGGCGTGTCCTGCCCATAATATCTGTGGCATGGAATAAATTTTGGAACTGCGCTGCCTAACGGCGGTGCTTAAAGTGCGCTAAAAATGATCAAATGATTATCAATTTTTATTTTTCTTAATTCCAAAATGAATTCGAAACGCAAAAATTTAATCATAATTCATGTGGTAAAAAATGCATTTTAGTTTATTTTAAAAATTTCTTGAATTTGCTTCTGAATTTTTTAATTTTAAATAGTAAATTACTTTTTTGAAAATTTTGCACAAATAAGAGGCGAAGAAATTCAACGAAATTTTATTAGGATTTTGATTTAAAATGTTGAGAGGTTTAACAAATTTGTACACTGAATGTTGGATTGTCAACACCAATGAGAAATGACTAACAGAAAAGAGGGAGAAAAGGGCGTTGGCTTAGGAAAATAGCTTATAATAAAGGAGAGACGAGCAGACGATGAGTGAGAGAAAAATAGTGGTAAAAATGGACAACTGTGACCAACTACGGATTCAACGAATTCATTTCGTTTGAACATTTGGTTTACAAATAAAATATTTAATAGCAAAAATAAAAATGGCTAAAATTTATTAACTCGGTTTAATTACCCAAGTTTGAGGTACTTGGCGTGTCCTGCCCATAATATCTGTGGCATGGAATAAATTTTGGAACTGCGCTGCCTAACGGCGGTGCTTAAAGTGCGCTAAAAATGATCAAATGATTATCAATTTTTATTTTTCTTAATTCCAAAATGAATTCGAAACGCAAAAATTTAATCATAATTCATGTGGTAAAAAATGCATTTAAAAATAAAAAAATTCTTGAATTTGCTTCTGAATTTTTTAATTTTAAATAGAAAATTACTTTTTCGAAAATTTTGCACAAATAAGAGGCGAAGAAATTCAACGAAATTTTTATTAGGATTTTGATTTAAAATGTTGAGAGGTTTAACAAATTTGTATACTGAATGTTGGATCGTCAACACCAATGAGAAATGACTAACAGAAAAGAGGGAGAAAAGGGCGTTGGCTTAGGAAAATAGCTTATAATAAAGGAGAGACGAGCAGACGATGAGTGAGAGAAAAATAGTGGTAAAAATGGACACTGCTGCATTGGCAGAGTCAGAGAGGGGTCACAAAGAGTTCGCACAGCATCGAATATTTCCTTCATTTTGGGCGTCATTCTTCCCCACTGCACTTCTTTCTTCGGTTTAATTACCCAAGTTTGAGGTACTTGGCGTGTCCTGCCCATAATATCTGTGGGATGGAATAAATTTTGGAACTGCGCAGCCTAACGGCGGTGCTTAAAGTGCACTAAAAATGATCAAATGATTATCAATTTTTATTTTTCTTAATTCCAAAATGAATTCGAAACGCAAAAATTAATTCATAATTCGTGTTGTAAAAAATTCATTTAAAATAAAAAAATTCTTGAATTTGCTTGTATATGTTTCATTAAAAACCCAGCCCTGTAAATAAATAGAACCTTAAGTTCCGCAAAAACTAATAAAAATGTTAATTTGAATTTTCTCTACATAGGCCTGTCAAAATTTAAACTTATTGTCAAGAAATTAAATTTAAAATTTAGGAAATGAATTTTTGAGACATTTTTAATTTATTAGGGGTGCATTTTTGAAAATTTCGAGTCGACTCTTAGGGGTGTATTTTTCCTTTTTAATGTATTTTTATTAACAAATTTTGGGCAAAACGCCAAAATAGGTGAAAATAAGTTTTTTTTAAAAAATTTAAAAAGCTAGAAAATAGGTTAAAAACTCGAAAAGTAGCTTAACAAACCTCCCCCCCAAAAAAACATGTTTTTCGTTTAAATTTTAAATTAAGAAAATATGATAAAACTCATAAATAAAATGCATTAAATTAAAATTACCAAACAATCCCATTTTTTCATTTATATTTTTATCTTTGTGAGAAAATAATTTTTGATCAAAAAAAACATTATTATAATAACAAATAGAGAGATAGGTAACCAAATTCAAATTATGTGAAATCATTTGCTGTTCTCATATTTTTTAGGTCATCATTTTGCCGTAATTTTTTTTATTGTCCTCCCCATAAATTTGGTTAATAATTGACCACCACCAATACATAGTAAATTGTTCATTAATTTTCCATAAAACATATAGATTTTATTTTTCATTGCTCGAATTCATGCACTAATTAATGGAGTGCTGATTTGGCGCTATTTAAAAATTGGGGTATTTTGAATTTTATTAAAAACCAAACGGCGGGGGGACCCTTTAAAATCTCTGGTCGTGAAAATTGGTCGCCGGCGGTTTTTGGGGTCGAACAAAAAGGCGAAAATTCAAATTCAAGTTTCAACTTTTTGTTCGAGTTGCCGTCAGAGATTAGTAATTGGTCACTAGATGTCGGATTCGTGATCAAGGATCCCAAAACCGTCGGGGACGCGTTTTCACAAATTATTACAAAAGAAATTTGCAAACCAAAAGAGTCCCCCCTTTAGTTTTTTATAAAATACCAAAGGCCCCACTTTTTAATTAGCGCCGCGGGTTTTAATTTCTCATTTTATTCCTGAATTTTTAATTTTAATTTTTTTTTGATTTCGATATTCTAACGATTAATCTACCACATTTTTTCATGCTTTTCTTAGGCCATTTCCTGATTTAAATAGACATAATTTCTAAATTTGCCCCTGTCACTTATTCTTTTCATCAGCAGAAATTTCCATGCCTAAATCGTTGGTTGACCGGATGAAGCATTTGTTGACTACGGGTGAGTACGCGGATGTTAACTTTTTGGTTGGAGATGAAAATGAGGCGAGTTTTCGAAAATTAATTTCATTTTAATTTTATTTTAATTATTTTTAAGATTGTTAAAGCGCATGAAGTGATTTTGAACTACGCTTCCGACGTTTTTGAAGCAATGTTCCGTTTTGATGCAAAGAAAGAAAGAACGGAGAATGGTAAAAAATGTAATTTCTAAAAAATATTATTCTTTAATTTATCCGAATTTTTTAATAATTCACTTCTATTGCATTAATTAAAATTTTAAATAGCCTGTGATAATTACCCTAATTAATTTTAGTCTCTGCTGACTACCCTAATTAATTTTCAATTAGTCTCTGCTAATTACCCTAATTAATTTTAATTAGTTTCTGCTAATTGCACCAATTATTTTTCAATTAGTCTCTGCTAATTGCATTAATTAATTTTCATTAGCTCCTGCTAATTGCCCTGTTGTGGAGATCCCCGATGTTGAAGCAGCAGCATTCAAAGTGATGTTGAGCTTCATTTATACGGAAGAGTTGAGCGAATTGAACGGAGACAATGCAATGGCAGTGCTTTATGCCGGTGAATTTAATTTGTGGGAAATTAAACATAATTAATTTAAACTTTTAATTAGCCAAAAAGTACAACATCCCTGGCCTGGTCGACGCACATTACAAATTCCATTTTCGCAACTAAGCAATGTCTTCTTTGCATATGTCCATGCTCAGCTTTTCGACTTGGAAGTGGAGAAATATTTTTTGAAATATTTAATTAGTCATTATGAAAAATTATTAGGGATACTAATTTGAGGGAAATACCTAAAATTTTTGCTCATTTAATACGCACGGAGGTAAATATTGATCATAGTCCCCAAACTCAAAAATGCTTAAAAACGGTCAGAATCGATGTAAAAGTGTTCGAAATGGGTTCGAAAAATAGAATTAGGGGCGCGCTTGCCCTTATTCAGCCGAAAATGCCGGGATTTGAGTGCCAAACTCAGCTAGGACACAAGTGATCGCACTATAAAAAGCACTCAAAAGACATTTTAAATAATTTTCCTAGGGTAATTTGTGGTGCTGATCACGAATATGACCTTTATTTTGCAAAATCCCGAACCCGAATTCGAACAAAAATTCGAAATTTTAAATAAACATTTTTGAACAAATTTGGTATCTTTCGAAAGCTCTTAACGAGCTAAGTCTAAAAATCAGGGAATGAAGTCGAACCGGATACATCTGAGCACTGGGACAACTGAGCCCCAGTGAAAATCGACACTTCAGTACCAAAGAAATAATCGAAGACAATCTAAATTTCGCAAAAGGGAGCATGTGAAGACGGAGCAAGTAGTGGGGCGAGTCGGAGGGCGCCACAGGCGGTTGACTGCGGGGGCCCTAAGGGCCCCCGCCAATCAGTCAACCGCCTGCGGATCACGCGCGGACTTCTTCCGTAGCCCGTAGTCTCGCCCCACCTACTGGCCACCGTAGTCGAGTGTGCGGCGGTTTTTTAGCGCAATAAGCTAAATTCAATCTTATATTTGACGTTCTTTTAACATTTTCTGACTGCTGGTTTAAAAATAGTTTTAAAAATTTTGAGGACCCAAAACATGCGTCGGTTCGACTTCATTCCCTGATTTTTAGACTTAGCTCGTTAAGAGCTTTCGAATGGTACCAAATTTGTTTAAAAATTTTTATTTAAAATTTCGAATTTTTGTTCGAATTCGGGTTCGGGATTCGGCGGATTTCCATTAAATTTATATATCAACAGCGCCACAAATTACTCTAGGAAAATTATTTAAAATGTCTTTTGAGTGTTTTTTATAGTGCGATCACTTGTGTCCTAGCTGAGTTTGGCACTCTAATTCCGGCACTTTTTCGGCCTAAAAAAGGGCAAGCGCGCCCCTAATTCTATTTTTCCAACCCATTCGAACACTTTTACATCGATTCTGACCGTTTTTAAGCATTTTTGAGTTTGGGGGCTATGATCAATATTTTCCCGCACGGATAAGCACGGAAAAACATTTTCCACTTGGTTTGGGCTTCTACGATGACTTTTATAATACCTATTCTTACCTATTTGGATTTTTTCTACCTATTACCTAGGTACCTATTTTTATACCTATTTCGGCATTTTTGTTACCTATTTAAGGATTTTCAGGAAATTACTTAACAAAAAATGAATTAAATCAAAAATACACCTCTATGAATTGGAAAATTTTCTCAAAATTCATCCATCCCGCAAAATTAATTTATTTTTCTTTACAAAATTTTTAATTTAAAAATCTCAACATTTTCTTAGAGTATATTATAATATAAAAATTATTCTTTTACACAGAACTTGAACCAAAATTTTACTTTTTTGTTTGCTTTTTTCCACTAAAAAATCGTTAATAAAAAATTTTATTTACCTATTTTTCTACCTATTATGTACCTATTTAGCAATTGTTCTTATCTAAAATTAGCAGCAACTAATAATTATTTAAAGATTTTTCATATTTTAGGACTATGCCAACAATTGTTTGGCTTACATTGATGAGAATGCGCACATTTTATTCAAATCGGTTGCATTTTTGCAAATTGATCAGAATTTGTTGTGCGAAATTTTAGCACGTGATCAATTGCATAACGATGGAGAAATTTCAATTTAGAAAGCAGTAATTTTACTTATTAATTCATTTGATTATTTTCCATTAATTTAAATGTTTTTTCGGCACTTCGTTGGGCTGACGTCAAATGCCGTCAAAATGGCATTGAATGCTCCTCAGAGAATCGTCGTGCCGTGCTTGGCCCGGCACTGTTCAAAATTCGCTTCCCACTCTTCTCACAAATGGAATTTTTTGAGAAAATCGGTAAAAGCGGATTTACTAAAGAATTTATTTTATTTATTCTTACAAAGAAAGAAAAATAATTTAAGATTTTGAATATTAACGGAAAAACAATTTGAATATGTTTTTTCCTTCCAATTTTTCTAAAATAAATCAAATCAAGATTTTTAAATTTGATTGATTTTGAGTGAAGCTGTGAATAATTTTTTTTAAAAATTTTCATTTGTTGGTTTTTTTAGGTTTGCCAATATTTTCAAAATTTGTGTTTAACCTTTTTCAGTTCCATCTGGTGTATTAACACAACAAGAAGTGACAAGCGTGGAACAGTACTGTAGCAAACCTAAAATTTGTGGTGGTACGTCCGGTGGGATACCGTACCCATTGAAATTTCCGTGCCATGAGCGTAATTTGACATTTGGCAAAATTGTGATGGAAATTGAAAATGTGTCCAAATTTGCGCATGAAAAAGTGTGGCACATTCGATGCAGCAAATTTGTGCATATAAGCGGAATTCCATGGAGAATTGTCGCAAAAATAAACACAAACGAAGCGTTGGCATTTTACCTCCAATGCGATGTTTCAATGAAAGGTTCGCATTAAAGACCGCGCGGCCGGCTTTTACCGGGCGGCCCGGTCCAAGTCCTGTTTTTTAGACAAACCTCGGGACCAGGACGCCCTCTTAAATTGGCTTTTTTTGAACAGGCGGTCAGGTCCGGTCAAATAGCTATGCCCGGGCATGGCCATTTTGACCGGGCTTAAACGGGCTTAATTTTTGCCAGTGAAACTGCCCCAAATTTGAATAATTAATAATTATTTTGGCGAAAAGTCTTTAGTTCAAAATTTTGACGATCGAACTTTTGGATTTTTGAAAATTTTATAAAATTTCAACTCTTTAAAAAAATCACAAAATCTATCTAAAACATTCAAAATTGATCCAAAATAGCAATTTTTGGTGAAAACTGATTAAAATGGGTGTAAAATCTACAAAATTTTCCCTCCGGCCCCTATAAATCCCTTATTACCTTAATAAGCTGACTCAAAGTCGCAAAATTTTGTCCTTTTTTTGGCAAAATCTGTTATTCCCTGCGGCGCCTAAAGGAATCGCCGGAGCCTACCCGCCCCGCCCCCTTTTTTCCCAAATTTTTTATGAAAAAGCAATTACACTAATAAATATTAATTAAAAATAAGTTAATTTTAATTTGCTGAAGATTCGAATTGGAGCTGCGAATGTTCGGCAACTTTTCAAATTGTTTCGCAAAATGCCGATGCAGAGAATTCCACTGGACGACTTTTTGGCCAAATTATCAACCATTCAACGAATCGCATTGGGTTTCCTAATTTCATGCCCTTTTCGGTGAGTGATTGGTATGGATGCGATTTTTAGTGACGAAAAATCTCAAATTCATAGTTAACAAAAATAGTGAGTAAAAATGCCAAAATAGTGACAAAAAGTCCGAAATAGTGACATAATTTTCAGCCAAAAATTGATCAAAGTAATTTTTATTCACTAGTTACAGCAAATTTTTGAGAATTTTCAACTTCTTATGAGTGTATTTTTTGGTTTTTTGCATTTTTGTTGAGAAATTTCAAAAAAAAAAATGTCGAAATAGTGAAAAAATGTGGCAAAATGCCAAAATAGTAAATTTTAACTATTTTTAACGAAACGCCAAAATTTTGATTTCTAGTGACCGATAGTGACATCAGAATCGAAAATTTCAACGCAATGTGATTTTTGAGCTCAAAAGAATAATTAAAACCTAAAAATCGTAGCCCTAGTGATTGTGGTCAACGATTTTCTTAATTGATCATTAATGGTTAATTAAGGAATTGATGGACCTGGGCAATGGCTTTTACAGCAAAAATGAGGACAAAATGACATTGGCTATTAATTTTTCGGTGAAGAAAGGAAAAGCGGAGAAAACGGAACCAAACAAATCCGACAAGACAATTTTTTTGAAAATTGAAAAAGTGTCCAAATTTTTTCGAGAAATTATTGGGAGTGAACGAAGAAGCGAAACTGTTGTGCACGTCAAAGGACTTCCGTGGAAAATTGTGGCAAAAATAAATGCGAGTACAAAAGGCATTGGCAAAACTTTGGGCTTTTATCTTTTTTGTGCCGTTCCAAAAGAAAGTGAGTGAAATTAATAAAATTCGATACTTTAATTAGAGCCCGGATTTTTAGGTTTTGTCTATTTTTACGGATATACTTGGTGGGAGATTTGATTCACTTTCAGCACCTAAAAAACCTAAAACGGGTGGGGTTAGCACCAATTTTGACATTTTCTACTTTTAGCACCTATTTTGGCCTTTTTCCTGAAATTTATTGCAAAAGTGCAATAAATACGAAACTAAACCCCCCTAAGAATCGGTCCCAAAATTTCAGAAAATAAACCCCTTAAGAAATCGAAAATTTTCTCAAAAATTTATTTTTTATTTTCTTGACAAGTTGAAATTTTACGTGTGAAACTGATAAAAATGATTCATTTTTGGAATTTTTCTGCATAAAAACACTGGTTTTTCCAATTTTTAACAACTATTTTGCGCATTTTGGGTATATTTGCACTTTTTGGCAACCATTTTAGGGTGCTAGGTCGAACCGAAAAATAATCTCAGTGTGGGCGAACCGAAAATAGTCTCAGGCATTTTTTAGAATCAAATATTAACAATTATTTTAAAATTTTCAAATAATAATCATGTAATTTCGAGGTTCAACTTTTCGTCAATGTTTTTTCTTAAATATTCTGCTCAAAATAAATACCATTAATAAATGCAGAATAATTTTTGAATTTTAACATTAGTGTAAAAGAATAGGGATGAAGGAAAATTTATGGAAAAAATGCATAAAATTTATGGGGAATCGAATGAAGAACTTAAATTTTACAAAAATATTGTGTGAAATTTCAGTTGAAAATTAGTAGCTTTTTTTTCTTTCTAAAAATGAAAAATCCTCTAGTAAGCTTACTTTCCAATCAATTTGATTGCTTCAAGATTTGAAATTAAAATTTTCGTTTCGATGTAATTTTTTTGGTCGGAGATGTTATGCTTTTATAGTATTCGTTTTTAGTTTATTTTAAAAATAATCGTCTAATTAAATTTATTATTTTTCGAGACCGAATTGAATTGTATAATTAAATTTAAATATATTTATTGACACTGAGACTATTTTCGGTTCGTCCAGCACGCTATTTTAGTACCTATTTCAGTGTTTTTAGCACCTAAAAATCTTGCTCTAATAATAATATTTTATATATTTTATTAATTTGTTTTAGCAACGGATTGGAGCCGCAAATGTTCGGCAACTTTTCGATTTGACTTCCCATCGGACGAGTGTAGGCAAGGCTTCGATGGCCTCATTTTTGACAACAAATCGACCAACTACGGATTCAACGAATTCATTTCGTTTGAACATTTGGTTTACAAATAAAATATTTAATAGCAAAAATAAAAATGGCTAAAATTTATTAACAAATAAACAAATGAATTATATGCAAGGAAAACGTATTACCGTATATGCTCTAATTATAGCCCAGTCTCTATTAATCCCGCAGTCTCCAATTATCCCCCAGTCTACGAGGTGTTTTGAAAAATAATCCCTCTATCATAATCCCCCAGTCTCTAATTATCCCCCTTTTCTGAGGAGGTTGAAAAATAATCCCCCATGGGCTATAATTAGAGCATATACGGTATATGGAAATAAAAAAAATTTTAATAGCAAAATTTTGGACACAATATCGTCGACTTTCCTGTTTTGAAGGCGAAAAACCCCATTTTTTTTAAATTTCGAATGTTGGACTCGTATTTATGCGAGTTTCTTTGGCGCGAGGACTGTAAGCGACGTAACGTCAATGCACTTAAGGAAATTTTGGCGGAAATTGTTGCTTTTTTGTCTCCAAAAAGTCTATTAAATTGAATGCTCTTTGTTGCAATTTTTTTAAAAATGGGGTGCGCCTTCAAAACAGGAAAGTATGTACCTATCGTTAAAAAAAAGTCGGCATAAAATGCTAAAAACATTAAAAATGCTTTGAATAAATTATTTTTTTTTTTGGGTTTATTGCACTTTAGAGTCCAACCAATTAACAATACCTGGTTTTTATACAATAATTTTGTTCGTGTTTGAATAAACCCTCTGTTTTTGATATCATTCGAAAACACAAAGTCTGAATAATATAATAATACGAGAAAACGAAAGAATTCGAGCATTTAAAGAAAGTTACAAACGAAAATAATCAACAATTACTTAATTAATCAAATCTTTTTGGCAATTGCCTGAACGCTGAGATTTTATATATTTTAGCTTCGTTAGACTTTGTGCTTTCGAATGAAGATAGGGTTTTTGAACATGAACAAAATTATTGTATAAAACCAGGTATTGTTAATTGGTTGGACTCATAAATTGTTCAATAGAGGAATCTTTGTTTTTTCGAGTTTCTAAAATCAATTTTGGGCCAAGTGAAACTGGACCTATAAACTTTAAAAAAAATTATGTATTATTTTCGCAGTTTTTTAACAAAATTGTTTTTTTTTGTCAAAATAATTAAGGATTGGCTTGGCACGGAGATTGGATGGTATGACAAGGAGGAGGACAAAGTGACTTTGGCCATTGACATTTATGTGGACGATGAAGAAAGGGAGAAACCCTTTGGATCAATTTACGGATAAATTTATTATGGCACAGTTGCGATTTGTTTTCATTTCAACTATTTTTATTCAGAAAAATTAAAGGAATTTTTTTGGTAATAAATTGAAGCTGAAGTAAATAGATTTTTTCTGTAATTAAATTCTTGGTTCAAAAACAAAAAAACAAAAAAGCTTGAAGATTTTTTAATATAACTGCTCAAAAGCAACCAAATTTGGGTACTCTTCTAGTTTACGGGACAGATTTCACATACATTTTCAGATGCCTATAAATGTGTTTCAGAAATTATGAAAATAAGTTTTAAGGGGTTTTTGAGGTCGCTGATCACGAATACAGCACCCATTTTTGCCAATTTCGAACCCCTGGCCCGAACTCGAACAAAAATAAAATTAAAAAATTTGTATGGATGATATCCTCATTGGCTTCTTGCCCATGCGGGTACCCTTACTACAGGGAGCATAAAATTCAAAATTTGTATGGATGATATCCTCATTGGCTTCTTGCCCATGCGGGTACCCTTACTACAGGGAGCATAAAATTCAAAATTTGTATGGATGATACTAGTACAGGAAGCCAGTTAATCTGTTGTCCATGTACAGCTTATGTAGTGAACGGTAGCGCTGATCTGAGCCCGGATTCGTGATCAGCGACCTCAAAAACCCCTTAAAACTTATTTTCATTAATTTCTAAAACACATTTATAGCAGGGGTGTGACTTGTCTCAGAAAAGACGAGAGCGAGAGTTTGGCGAGAGGCGAGAGTCCCCAAAAAGACGAGAGCGAGAGTTTGGCGAGAGGCGAGAGTCACCAAAAAGACGAGAGCGAGAGTTTGGCGAGAGGCGAGAGTCCCCAAAAACACGAGAGTTGGCGAGAGGCGAGAGGACGAGAGGCGAGAGTTTTTCAATTTTTTCTGTAGCCTTATTTTTAATTTAAAAAACTTCAAAATCGTATATTAAATTAGGGGTACGGGCCTGGGTATTTGGGCAAATACCGGGTCAGGGTATTGCCGGGTACAGAAAGCCGGGTCAGAGTCCTAGTTTTTAAACCGAGTCCAAGTCATGAAAAATCCAAACAAAAATCTTTAAAATTTTTTCATGAAAATTAAAAAATATTTTCATGAAATATATTTATTTTAGAAACAAACTTTATTATTTGTCCATTTTTTCCACCTTTTTTTTGCGGTGCGTTTTTTAAAACTTCGGGGACAGTTGGGGTCGGGCGGTGCCGGTAGGCGCCGCCGAAAAAATTTTGAAAATTGTCTTCGGATTTGTTAACAGATTTTATTCAAAAAATGACCAAAACTTGTTTTTTAAATTTTTTGTTTTTAAGTCGCTTTTTTTGTGGCGCTGTTTTTCCAAAAAAAAATTTTTTGGAACATTGGGTGCGGGGTCCGGCGGTGCCGAATCGGCACCGCCGATAGGCGCCGCCGATAGGCGCCGCCGGAAAAATTCTAAAATTTTGAGTGTAATATATTAACAGAACTTGTCAAAAAATGATCAAAGTTTTGGTTAAATTTGCAGTTTTAGGCTGTTTAAAAAAAGAAAAAATAATAATTTTTAAATTGAAATATTTTTTATTAATTAAAATTTCAATTGAAAATAATTTAAAGAAATTATTAAAAAAATTCTGTACCGTTGGGGAATTGAACCCAAGAGAAAAATAACGAAAGGCAGAAGGTTTAGACAGCAGACCATATTTGAATTGGAGCTATCCAAAAATAGAGAAAACATTAAGGAAGGAAAGAAAGAGATTTAAGATTTTTTTTTCGCGTAAATTTGAAAATTTTTCTGGCTGCTCAAAAGTTCAATCTTTAGGGGTGTATTTTCAACTCTCGCCTCTCGTCCCAAAAAACGAGAGGCGAGAGACGAGAGGCGAGAGTACCAAAAATGGCGAGAGTTGGCGAGAGGCGAGAGACGAGAGGCGAGAGTTGTCCCACCCCTGATTTATAGGCATCTGAAAATGTATGTGAAATCTGTCCCGTAAACTAGAAGAGTACCCAAATTTTTAATTCTTGATATCATTCGATAAGGCGCTAACCCCGCTTGTGTAGTTAAAATAGAATTTATAGCCCGTTTAATTGCTAAATATTTTCTGTACGAATTGGAAAATTGTCAACATGAAACTAACCATGAGGAGTGAAGAGATTTATCCGTAATTTACATATTTTAGCCAAAGAAAAGGCAAAGTCATGAGAATTTGACTCAATAAAATTAATTACAGCTCAACAGCTCGCATGTTTTGGGTTTAAACCTTAAAAAACAAAACCAATTTGAATATGAAAAATAACTAAAAAAACCAGTGTTCAAAAAAGTTTTTTTATATTTTTATATACAAACAAAAAACAGTGTTCATCAGTTTTTAAAGTGGGGTCAAAAAAAGGTGCGTAAAATACCATATTTTTGGGGATCCATATTCAAAATAATAACCATATTCAAAAATTAATAACTTTTCTAAAAATGGACGAATTTCGCAGGTTTGACTACTATCAGATAGAGGAAAGATAGGGCTTCGAAATGAAATTTGGGCCAAGTTTCTCGAATTTTCCAGCGGCGCTTTTCGGCACCGCCCCCCTCAGGCCGTTCATCAGCAGAATTTTTAAAATAACAAACAAACAAAAAATTCTGGTACAAAGACACAAAACTTTTAATGGTTCATTTCCGAACTTATTTCTTAATCTCTTCCATAATGCAATTGATTCATTTCTCTTGCACGGATTTCCATTAAATTTATATATCAAAGAATTAAAAAAAAATTTTTTTTTGAAAAATCACTTCGCCATAAAAATAACTTAAAATTTTTTTTTTTAATTTATATTTTATTAGCTAATCTTTTTGGGAAGCGGACGGTCGAGCAATGGAAATTAAATGGAATTGTGACGTTTATAGTCAACAAACACAGATAGTTTCGGCATTCCATTGTCCTTGCAAATTATTATCCATCTCCAACTTTCTGAGCCTAAGGCAATAGAGAAAAAAGGTGCTAGGTCATTATTTAAAAAACCATCATTATGATTTTATGTAAAATTATTTATAACTTAGCTTATAAACAACCAAATTTTTATTTTTTCATATCATTCGATAGCCCTATGGAAAAATAAAAATTTGGTTGCTTTTAAGCTAAGTTATAAATAATTTTACATAAAATCATAATGATGGTTTTTTAAATAACGGCTCCGCCCCGAGAAAAAATATTCGTGAATCTCTTCTAAGTTCGCAAAAGCTGAATTTCGTTGTTTTCTCTTTAATTTCTTCTTACATAATGTCAATATTTGCTATTTTCTTGCATTTATAAATTCCCAAAACTTTAAGCTTTCGTTTGATATAAATAATGTAAAATAGGCATTATTGACCAAGTAAATAAAAGTTATGGTCCAAGAAACTGAGGATGGCTATTAATTGGACGCGCAAATGTAAAAAAGTCAAAAAAATTTCATTTAGTTTACATGAAATGCTAAACTTATTAATTTATAATGCAAAATATGCATAAATTTGACAAATCTCGCCACTTTTAGGGTTTTACTGGAATTTTACCCCCCCCCACCAATTAGCAACTTTTTAATTGCTTTTGGTCAATGTTACCAATGCCGTCTCCTTCCAAAAGCGGTTTTCGCAAATGAACCCGGTGATTTCCGCTCGGGATCCCCATCCGCAATCCAGCACTTTTAGAAAATTTGCAAGATTTTTCTTGTTTAATCTCAATTGGCAAAGAAAATGCCTTTCCAGGGGCCAACGGGAGCCAATGTGGCAAAAAGTCCTCAAGGACAGCCGAATAATTCCAATCTTTCTTCTCCACGTACAGCATATAGCGTCAGGATGCTGAGATCTGCCTTTGGATTTTCCTAATTGTCTAACATGTTGTCTAACACGAAGTTCAAGGGAAAAAATCTTGTAAAGCTCCTCATAAATGCTGGAAGACCCCCCTTATTTCCGATTAACAGAGGGAGCCGGAAAATCCGACACCGCTGGAAAATCCGACACTAGCGGAAATTCCGACACCAATTTTACTAATTTTAAAATCATTTTTGATTGTTTGAGTTAATACCTACCTAAGTTTACCAAGTTTCCGAATTGAATTTAAAAAAAATAAATTGGTTCCGCCATTCGATGGGATATTGCTCGCAAATAATGAATGGGTTGTTTATTGTTGCGATTCAAAAAAATCTCTGTGATATTCATGTTTTGCTCCACGTACACTTGCTTAGTTCATGCCCTTTCCTCTGATTCCATTTTCGGGATTGTTTATCAATTTGTTGAGATGGTCAAAAAAGGGCATACAAATAAATATGAATATCATATGCATACCTTCGATAGATTTTATGACAATAAAAATATTTATTTTAAATAACTTTAGTATTGTAACTTATATTATATGTATTTTAATTCTAACTCAAACAATCAAAAATGATTTTTAAAATTAGTAAAATTGGTGTCGGAAATTCCAGTGTCGGATTTTCTGCATGGGTCGGATTTTCCAGCGGTGTCGGATTTTCTGCTTGGGTCGGATTTTCCAGTGTCGGATTTTCCTAGAGCCAACAGATGGAATACTCACAAAAGCGTTCTTCATGACCTGGGACACACAAACAACGCCCAAAGAAGGGTTCAATTTGGCTTTAAGAATCCAATTCTCCAGTGTACAACCCCTATTATCGAATGAAATGAAATATCTTTATCGTTCCATCCTAAACTTGGGTAATCAAACCTTTGCTATAAAATGTGAAAATGAATGGAAAAATCTGAATGATCGAAATGGGAAAGGAATGGAAAAATGATAATTTCTTGGGAGATTTCGGGAAGGAATTTGCGGAGAAAAGATCAGAGACCAAAGGGGGAGTGATCGGAAACCCACTTTACAATATCTCATATCTCTGCATTACTGACTTATGCGCAATGATTTTAGAAACTGGGATTATCCAGAAACCAAAGTGAAAAATTCAAAGGCAGATCTCGGCATTCGGTCCTTGAAGACTTTTTGCCATATTTGCTCACGTTACTCCTGGAAAGGCATTTTCCTCTTCTATAATGATAAAATAAAATTTTCATTTTTTTTGAAAATTGTATGTCCTCAAATGTCGGGTCCTCAAAAGTCTTTCCTCAAATGTCGCACCGCGGGCAGCCATTAAAAAAATTTAAAAAATTTCACCCAAGCACTGCGCCAAATATAGGATAGCAATTACAATTTTATCATTTGAAAATTTTACGTTTCCTCTACCAGAATTATGTTTAAAATCAAAAAAATATACTCATTAAATTTTAAAAAATCGAAATTTTAGAATTTTTTAGCCATAATTTTTTTTGAAGAAATGTCCTAGCATCCATTTGGAGACGTAACAATTAAATTTGAAATCGACAGTGTTATAAGAAATGAAAATATATTTACGACCTTGTAATTTGTAATTTGTGCTTCCACTCGTATAAAAATACATTGATTTGTGCTGGTGGCCTTCGTCATCAGCGAAAAACAAATTATTTATTTACGTTTCTTTCTCACAATTTGTCCCCACAATTTCGTTATTCATTTCTTTTTAAATTTCGTTTTAACAATTATTAAATATTATTAATTAAACTAAATTAATTTTAAATAAATTTTTTTCTCTCATTTTTTGTCAAAATAATTATTATTTTAGCTAAATGGAGATAATTTACGCAATTCTAAGCTTTTTTGGGTTGCTTTTTCTTCTCTGTTTGCTATTCAAATTTCTTGGCGCAATTTGGCGTTGTGTTTACCCCTATTTTATTGCACGTCCAAAAGATTTGCGCCGTTTGGTCGGTGCCAAATGGGCCGTGGTCACCGGCGCCAGCGATGGAATTGGCAAAGAATATGCAAAACAGTTGGCCAACAAGTACAATTTTTGAATATAATAATTAGAGTTCGACCTGGACATGGATCCAGGCCATTCTTCGGCAATTTGAATTTTCATGGCTTTTTCCAGAAATACGGGTGCAGGCAAAATATGAAAAAATCCTGCTCCAGGTCCAGCTTAGGCAAAAAAAAACCTGGATTTTCTGGGTAAACTTTAGAATTTTTCCTGGGTTTGTCCAGAAAATGAGTTCATGAAATCAGGACCAGATTTTTTTTTCAAAATGACGAATTCTAAAATGTTATTTAATTTTTACATTTTCCTATAAATTTTTTTCGTTTGATAATATTTTATTGTTTTTTTACAATTTAATTTATGCGACATCTGCTGAATTAAAATTATTAGTTGGTCGTTTGGTCGGTGCCAAATGGGCCGTGGTCACCGGCGCCAGCGATGGAATTGGCAAAGAATATGCAAAACAGTTGGCCAACAAGTGAAAATTTTGATTTTTTGTCCAGAAATACAGGTCCAGGCTCAAAAAGTGAAGGTCCACGGTACCCAGGACCAGGGCTTTTTTCGAAATGCCGAACTCTGATGAAAATAATGGCTACCCGACTTTTGGGGAACCGACATTTGGGAATCGAACGTCTTTTGGGGATCAGACATTTGGGGAACTCGATATTTGAGGACCCGACATTTGAGGACCCGACATTTGGGGATTTTATTAAAAAAAAAAAATTTAAAATTTTATCCCAAATTAGACAAATTTACGACTGCTTTAGCCAGAGTTAATTCCATTGCAAGGAAAAATAAAATAATATTTTCTAAATAACTCTGTTTCCAGACTCATGATAGACAAAATCGGAATTTTGTACCCGTACTAACCATAACACAATAGACAAATCACAATACATTTTAGTATGTACAGTACACTTCTTTCCAATTTTTATTTAAAACGCCTTTCCCAAGGGCCAACGGGAACAGAAATTTATCAAGGGCATTCAAAAAGTTAAAGGCGACTTTACTGTCTAATTGCGTACAACAACAAAATGCCGAGGTCATATTTTCTGTTTCTTAGAGTCCGTAATTAGAGTTAATTTTAAAAATATTGTTTTGTTTTTTCTTCCAATGTAATTAACTCTGACTAAAGCGGACGTAAATTTGTCTAAGTTTGGACATAAAATTAAAATTTTAAATTTTTTTTTTGTTTTAATAAAATCCCCAAATGTCGGGTCCTCAAATGTCGAGTTCCCCAAATGTCTGATCCCCAAAAGACGTTCGATTCCCAAATGTCGGGACCCCAAAAGTCGGGGCCGGGCCATTTTCGCGTGGCTGGGGGTCGTTTTTTAATGATCTGAAAAATTCAAACTGACAAAATGAAGCCCAGGGCTTTCATTTGATGGGCCCAATCCGCCATAGAAGATCTTCCATAAATGAGAATCCTTAATACAGTGTCCTGATCAAAATCCGAAAGAAAAATAAGATCAAAACAAATTTTGGTAAAATATAATAAAGTAATGAATTCTCTAATATGCAACCACGCGAAAACGGCCACGCGAAAATGGCCCTCACGCGAAAACGACCCCGACCGCCAAAAGTCGGGTCCCCAAGTTGCAAATCCCCAAAAGTCGCACCACGGAAAATAATAAATATTTTTTTAAATATTAGAAAATTCATCATTGATTAATTTAATAACGGAAATGTCGGGTAATCCATTTAAATAAAAAAATTATAAAAAGCAATTTATTAATTTCATTTAAATTCAGAGGCTTTAACTTAATGCTAATTTCGCGCTCCGCTGACAAATTAAAAGCAGTGAAAGAAGAAATTCAGCCAAAACAATTTTTGCAGCCCGAAGTCAAATGGATTTCATTCGATTTGACTAATGGAAACATTGAGGACTATGAAAAATGGCTTTTCCCCGAGCTTTTTTTTTAGTCCGACACCCGAAAAGTTTGTCAATTCGGCACTTCGTACAGTAGGACATGCCGACGAAATACCGGATGCTTTGCCCATCAAATTCAGGCAATTTTATTGTGTCGTTATTTTAGGGAATCAAAACATAATTTTTAACTTGGTTTTGAAGCTTCTAGAAACGTATTTCTAAATTATATTTTGCAATTTGATCTCTAATTTGTAAGGCCAAAATGGATATTTTCTCGAAATATTAATAGAAATTTAACTTATTAAATTTGAAAATTTATGCCAAAAATAATTCAAAAAAATGGAAAAATTCAATTTTTTATATTCAAAACTACGAATTACTTTTTCTAAATGCTTTTCATACAAATTTAGCTAGTTGAATTTAACCAATTTGAAAAATTTTAGAAAATTTTTGCTTAATTTGTAAAAAATTATTTGCATATTTTTCACTTTGTGGTGGTGTTGAAAAGCATCAGCAGAGCACACAAATCGGCTGATGATTTACGTTCAGCAATTTATTAAAATGTTCAGACTGAGATGGCCATGATGATGCCAAATTGGATGTTCGAAATTGCATCAAAGCTGCAAATCAAAAGCATTGAAAAGAAAAATAGAGGAAATTCCTGAGAAAACATTTCCATAAAAACATTATTTTTTTATGGCTGTCGCATGTGCTGAATAAATCGCTGTGTTTTGTGCTTTATTGAAAGTCCATTGATCATTCTAATATAAAATTAAAATTATTTTTCCAAGTTTTTTTTTCAAAAAAAGGACAAACGATACTTAAACTAAGATTTGGACCCTAAAAAAAGATTTTTTCTAAAACTAATATTAGCCAGAAAGAAACGCAATAAAATACATGAAAATCGATTTAAAACAACATTTTATTAGCGTAAAAACATGGCCTGTCAACTGAAAATTTTCAAAATCAGCATTTTGCCGACAAAAAATCATCAATTTTTTTTAATAAAAATTGTCTTTTATTTGCTGTAAAATTAAAAAATATGTTACCAGAATATATTAATAATATTTCATAATGCCAGGGCTCGTATTAGTCCTTGAATGGCAAGAATGTCCTTGAGCTTGGCCCTCCCACTTGAAAATTTGAAAATATCCTTGAATTCAAGATGTTCTTGAAAATGAGCATTAAAAAACATTCAAATTTTCCAAATTAGGTTTTTTGAAAAAAACTCGCCGCAAAAAAGTGCACATGCGGTGAAATAAGGAAAATAATTAGCGGAAACAAAAAAATTATATTAGAAAAAACGGTAAAGAGGCGAAAACTACAAAAAAGCTTTTTAAGCAATTTTTTTATGTCCTTGGATTTCGTGAACTTCGCCCATTATGTCCTTGTAAATCGGTATATCTGTTCTTGGAAAGAGTAGACGACGATACGAGCCCTGCATAATGCCATATCATGCAACGAAAAAAAACGGACAAATTTAAATTTAGCTTTTGAACACAATGCCACACACCATTCTTACCGCTTTTGTTTTAAAACAAATGACTGAACGCAATAAAGGCATTATTGTCAATATTGCTTCGGTGGCTGCTGTTTTCCCACTTTTTCATACAGCTCTGTATTCTTCAGTTAAAGTACGAAAATAATTTAAAATATATTTTTAAAAAATTAAATTAATAATTTCAGAAATATCTCACTTGGTTCTCGTCAATCTTGCGCAAAGATTATGCTGATACTGGCATTATAATTCAGAGTGTAAAGATTTAATGTTTATACCATTTTTTATAAGAAAATAAATTAAAAATTGAAAAATGTTCAATTTATAATAAATAAAATCGAATTTGTATAAAATTAATAATAAATTAACAATTGTTTATAAATTATTTTGAAAAATTGAATTTTAAAGTGTTCTTAATAATTAAACAAAATTTATTAAAAAGCCTTTAAAATTAATAATAGAAAAACATATATTTTCAGATTCTTCCGGGCATTGTTCTCACTAAAATGTCACAGGAAGTCACACACTTAGAAAAACCGGGCTTTTTTAGTCCGACACCCGAAAAGTTTGTCAATTCGGCACTTCGTACAGTAGGACATGCCGACGAAACTACCGGATGCTTTGCCCATCAAATTCAGGCAATTTTATTGTTTCGTTTTTTCTTAGAGCATCCAATTGTACTTGGTGTATTTGAAGCGGATAATTTTTAGCTTGTTTTGGAGCTTCTTGCATGTATTCCCATTTGCATTATTTGTGCATAGTTCATTATTTGACCTCTAAGGACCAAAATTTTTTCAAATAATTCATTTTTAGGCAGGGCTCCCAGATCTGAGGCTTTAGCCTCATTTTGTGGTTTTTTGTTAGGTCAATGAGGCTAAATTTTCAAAATGAGGCTTTTTGTGGTTTTTTGAGAAATTTGGAGGCTTTTGGGGAAAATCGTCAGAATCTGTTAAATTTTATGATTATTTTGATAAATTGGCATAATGTTTGACAATCATTTAATTATTTGGGTTTTTAAAAGAGCATCAAAACGAAAATCTCTCCCAAATTTTGTTAAATTTTCATAAAAACCAGAAACTAACGAATTTTCTTCCGAAAATTCACAAAATTAAGAATTTTTTCAATGAAAATCTGCTAAAAATATGGTTAAAATTCTTAATTTTTCGCCCGGCGGCGCCTATCGGCACCGCCGGACCCTAAAAATCCTTTATTTTCTTAAAATTTGCTCAAAATCGCAAAATTTGGCCATTTTTGTGGACAAATCTGTTAACAAATCGTATTAAAAATTACAAAATTTTTCACGGCGGCCCCTGTAGCACCGCCGTTCCCCCATGTACTCGAAAAGTTTTTTGGAAAAAGCGCCACAAAAAAATCATTAGATTTTTCATGCTTAGAATTTCACAAAATGCTTATTTTTAACAATAATTGAAAATACATATAATATTTGAACATTTTAAACGTGTTTAAAAAAATTTTTTAAATGAGGCTTTTTTGCATGCCAAATGAGGCTTTTGAAAATTTTAATCTGGGAGCCCTGTTTTTAGGTATTTTCTTGAAATATTATAAAAATCGAACTTTTAAAAAAATTAAAAATGCCTGCCAAAATTAGTTCCAAAAATGGAACTATTTTTTTTCATTTTCTTCAAAATTATTAAATTTACTTTATTTTGAATTTTTTCTTTCTTCTAAATGCTTTTTCACACCATCTTTAGTCATTTTCGTTAATGAATTAGAAGAATTTTGGAAATGCCATCAATTTGGAAAAATTATATACATATTTTTGGGTGCCCTAGTTATTTAGTTGTATTTATTAGCCCCACTTTCGCAAAGACAATAATTTTGAGAAACGATGGGTGTGGTGGTTACGTTGAAAAGCATCAATCAGAACAAAATCTGATGCTTTACGGTCAACAATTTATTAAAATTTTCAGACTGAAATGGCCAAGATGCTGCCAAATTGGATGTTGGAAATTGCATCAAAGCTGCAGATAAAAAGCATTGAAAAGAAAGATTGAAGAAATTTTCTGAGAAAAATTACAAGTCCGTCTGATAAATCACATTTTTTGCTTTATTGAAAGTCCATTGACCAGGCTAATTTAAAAAACTTTTTTGTTTATATAACAAAGTAATTTAAAAATTGAAACGAAAATTAAACAATTTTCTGGTATGCTGACTCTTGAGCAGCTGCCCTAATTGGTTTTCCATCAGAAAAAATTGGTCAAAATTAACAAGCATTAAAAATGATCAGCACAGATCAACTTGTCCATTCAATAATCTCCAAAAAGCCGATCATTTCTCAAATTATATTTCACTTCCGCACATCAAAATTTTATTTAAAAAAAATCGATTTTGTACGAATAATTCGGGTTCGAATTTTAAATGAAAATTTTTATTTTATTTCTTCTTCGAAATGGAACCCATCATCGATAATATATATATTTGGAAATTTGTAAATTTATTTTTAACTTCTTTTCTGTTTTTCATAATCAATCACCCAATGCATTTTTGTCGTCACACAAAATGCTGACATCATTTAATTCGCCGATTTTTTGTCCTCACACTGAACCGTCCCGTCAATTAGGCATTGCTTAATTGTCTATCGGATGTCCCATTTATATTCTTTTGCTTTCTTAAGTGTCAGCTTTTCGTTGGTCTCTTCGTTCACCAATTCAAATGGCCCAATTTGCTTTGATGTACGCACATTAAATTCTTATGGGGTGTCTTTTTTGTTTTTATTGCATTTTTGTTAACAAATTTTTGGAAAACCGCCAAAATAGTTGAAAATAGTTTTTTTTTAAAATTTTTTTTAGGTTTTTAGGTGCTAAAATAATAAACTAGAAAAAGTTGCTAATAACTCGAATAGTAACAACCACTAAAAAAATATGTTTTCATGCGTTTTAGGCGGTAAAAATCTAAAAATATTAGTCCTACTCATGAATTCTCCAAAGTCAATTTTGGACATTTAAAAAAAAACATTTAGCGTCCAAACGAGCCAGCCACTTTAATAGAAGATGGCCCTTCTAATAGAGAGTTTTATAAAAACTGTCTAAATTACTAAATTATTATTATTATTAAATTAATAATAATAATAATAATTTGCTTTTACGGTTGGGAAAAGTGGGAGTCTGAACACTGATTGTCGGGATGGCCTCCAAAAATTCCTTGAACTGCTCCATGTCGACGCCCAATTCGTCAAAAGTGAGTGACTGCTGTTGCTGCTCGCGCATTTCCGTGCTGAACATCCGATGGATCACTGGCGATTGGGCCATAAGCCGAGCAGCAGACACAGTGATCTGTCGAGATTAAATAAATAAATGCCAAAATGCTTTCAATTTTGAATGATCAGTAGGGCTGGAAAAAAAGATTACAAAAAGTGGTAAAATATGTGCATAAATATGTAAATAAAAAATTTTTTAAATGGTTATTTTCTTTTGGAAATAATTCTTCGTAAAGGGTGAAATACTTCCCCCTAAACCTGGCAGACCCAAATATACTTAGAATTACATTTAGCAGTTTTAAAAATTAATTTTTGATATCGTTTTTTTTGAAAAAAAAAACAATTTTTAAGGGTACATTTTCAAAGAAAAATTTTTAAACTTTTCACAAAGAAATTTCTTAAATTTCAAAATATGTAAAAAATAAAGATAGTGAAAAAATTGCGAAATTTTAGACTTTTGGTGCTTAAATTCAACCAAATTAATTTTTTGTATCATTCGATAGGAAGAAATAAAAAATTACAGAGATGCGAATTGGGAGATTTCGTTGAACTTGCGTTGTTTTGTTCAGCACCCGAACCGCACTTTTTACAGTATGACGCTCGGTCAACGACAATATCGGTGAATGCTTTTTCGTCAACAACGACAAAATCGCCAAATTCCTCTAAAATTTCCATTGTTTTTATCTGCTGAAAACTTTTTAAAAAATTATGCCTCCATATAATATGATTTGTATGTAGTTTCTTCGAATGATTTCATTCATTTTCAATGTAATTTTAAATCCAAATATTTCGGAACCCGTCAGTTCGGCCCCGCACGGTTCGGCCCCAGCCCAGTTTTCGATCGATAACTTTTTTTTCTTTGTCAACCAAATCAAACAATCTTGGTGTCATTCGAAAGCTCTTTACATACTCTATTAGCCTTACAAATGGCAAAAAGATTTTCAAGCTTTGAAAAAATTTATGAAGAAAAAACTTCAAAAAAAATTGATTTTTTCAGTTTTCATGTGATTCCATTTTTTGATATTTATCTAATTGCCAAGCAATACTTTAGAAAAAGCTACTAAACACATTAAGCTCTCGAATGATACCAAGATTGTTGGATTAGGTTGACAGAACTTCGTCGCCATAAGAACAAAATTATTTATTGACGTGCTTTCTTTTTCACAACAATTTATCCGCACAATTTCCTTATTCATTTCTGTTGGAAAATTTCAAACAGAACATAAAATCTCTTTTATCAATTTATTTAAATATTTATTTTGTTAATTTAATGAAAAGAATTTCTGAAAATTAAAGAAAAATAATAATTTAAAATTTGAATTTTAATGATTGAAAAATGATAAAATAAAGCTTTCGCTAGAATTTAAGAAGATTTATTGTATGTATAAAATATATTTCTTAATTTCTATTTTATTGTATGCCATCCGTTTAACACAAATACGAATAATTTAAGTTGACTCAGCGACAGTGAATAAAAAAAACAAAATCAACGCGTTAAATCAAAACAATCGAAAACCTGATTATTTCTTCTTTTTTTTTGTTTATTCGTTCCACTAAAAGATCGATATCTACAAATGACCCCAAAATCTCGATCAAATTCTCGACAAATTAGACTCTTAAAATTTCTCGAATTTTAAAATTTTTGTCAAAATAATTATTATTTTAGCTAAATGGAGATAATTTACGCAATTCTAAGCTTTTTTGGGTTGCTTTTTCTTCTCTGTTTGCTATTCAAATTTCTTGGCGCAATTTGGCGTTGTGTTTACCCCTATTTTATTGCACGTCCAAAAGATTTGCGCCGTTTGGTCGGTGCAAAGGGCCGTGGTCACCGGCGCCAGCGATGGAATTGGCAAAGAATATGCAAAACAGTTGGCCAACAAGTACAATTTTTGAATATAATAATTAGAGTTCGACCTGGACATGGATCCAGGCCATTCTTCGGCAATTTGAATTTTCATGGCTTTTTCCAGAAATACGGGTGCAGGCAAAATATGAAAAAATCCTGCTCCAGGTCCAGCTTAGGCATAAAAAAACCTGGATTTTCTGGGTAAACTTTAGAATTTTTCCTGGGTTTGTCCAGAAAATGAGTTCATGAAATCAGGACCAGATTTTTATCAATGATTTACTCAAGCAAAATTGGAACTCAGATTTGTAACTTTCCTATAAATTTTTTTCGTTTGATAATATTTTATTGTTTTTTTACAATTTAATTTATGCGACATCTGCTGAATTAAAATTATTAGTTGGTCAAATTTCTTGGTTTGATGGATCTGTTTAATAGATTTTGTCCAAAAAATGATAGGTTTTTGCAATTTTTAGAGAATTTTTTAATAAGATTTACGAATTTTTGGGCCCTGCGATGCCGATAGGCAGCGCCAGGCGAATTTTAAAATTAAAAAAAATAAATTAAAAAAGAAACCGTCAACCTGAATCGAACTCACGACAGAAAGTAATGTCAAGGTTGATTCACTAACCACTACACCACACTACACATCAATGACCAATAATAAAATTAACTTTAATTCATAAAAATTATTGAGGACTATGAAAAATGGCTTTTCCCCGAGCTTTCAAAAATGGACATTGCCATGCTGGGTAATTGAAAAATATAATTGAATTAGAAAAAAATAATGTGGGGGTGAAGGTCGCGGGGGCGGGGGATGGCGGGGGTCAGAGTCACGGGGGCGGGGACGGGGGTGAGGCCAAAAAACCTGTCCCGCCCCCGGCGGGGGCGGGGGTGACGGGGGCGGGGTCCGAACCCTAATTTACACATCGCTTTGCCCTTTTCCCAGCCGCAGGGGGAAGTTTGGGCACCAGAAATTTGGGCACCAGAAAAAAAAATTTCTTGGCTCCTTACGATCGAAATCATTTGGAGGAAAATTTTTGGGAATTTTTAAAAAAAGCACAGCAAAAATTTATTGTTATTGTTGATATGTTTAGTTAATAATGTCGGAAGTTTTCCGCCATTAATGCGTTTTCACGAGCTCCCCGGTGGACATCGAAGTATTGCGAAAGATTTGGTAAAATGTTTTTTTTCAATTAATTCATAAATTTCAGATTTGTATGTGTGGCGAAGTGGTCTGTGAGAAGGTCAAAAAAATTATATATAAAGATAAAATAATTTTTTTGAATACCTATATCAAACAAAATATCAAATGCCATATCATCCAACAACTACAAAAAAAAACATTGACAAATTAAAAACCGACAAATTTAAATTTAGCTTTTGAACACAATGCCACACACCATTCTTACCGCTTTTGTTTTAAAACAAATGACTGAACGCAATAAAGGCATTATTGTCAATATTGCTTCGGTGGCTGCTGTTTTCGCACTTTTTCAAAAAGGAGACAAAAAATTAGAGAAAAAAAGATATTATTTAAAATAAATTTTTAAAAAATTAAATTAATAATTTCAGAAATATATCATTTGGTTCTCGTCAATCTTGCGCAAAGATTATGCTGATACTGGCATTATCATTCAGAGTGTAAAGATTTAACGTTTATACCATTTTTTATAAGAAAATAAATTAAAAATTGAAAAATGTTCAATTTATAATATTTTATGCATATTTTGGGTTTTTCTCTGCATATTTCATGCATATTTTGAATTATTTTGAAAAATTGAATTTTAAATTGTTCTTAATAATTAAACAAAATTTATTAAAAAGCCTTTAAAATTAATAATAGAGAAACATATATTGGGTCAACTGTGAGTTTCACTGCCGAAAACCTTGAGAAATTTTTGATTTGCAATTGCAAAAACAAGGCTTTTTTAGTCCGACACCCGAATTTTTAAAATTAATTTACACGCCTAATTGTCAAGTTTTTTGTGCATATTTGGTGCATATTTTACGATTTTTGTGCATATTTGATGCATATTTCACGACTTTATTTGCATATATAATTTTTAACTTGGTTTTGAAGCTGTGCATATTTTTGGCAGCCATGATTATTACCAATCAATGCCACATTACAAGGCTCGAAAATGGATATTTTCTCGAAATATTAATAGAAATTTAACTTATTTTGTAGAGCCCGGAAATTTCAAATTTGCGGATCCTGTTGCAGGATTGGAATTCTTTAATTTTTGCAGGACCGGATCCTTTTTCTAAATGCTTTTCATACAAATTTAGCTAGTTGAATTTAACCAATTTGAAAAATTTTAGAAAATTTTTGCTTAATTTGTAAAAAATTATTTGCATATTTTTCACTTTGTGGTGGTGTTGAAAAGCATCAGCAGAGCACACAAATCGGCTGATGATTTACGTTCAGCAATTTATTAAAATGTTCAGACTGAGATGGCCATGATGATGCCAAATTGGATGTTCGAAATTGCATCAAAGCTGCAAATCAAAAGCATTGAAAAGAAAAATAGAGGAAATTCCTGAGAAAACATTTCCATAAAAACATTATTTTTTTATGGCTGTCGCATGTGCTGAATAAATCGCTGTGTTTTGTGCTTTATTGAAAGTCCATTGATCATTCTAATATAAAATTAAAATTATTTTTCCAAGTTTTTTTTTCAAAAAAAGGACAAACGATACTTAAACTAAGATTTGGACCCTAAAAAAAGATTTTTTCTAAAACTAATATTAGCCAGAAAGAAACGCAATAAAATACATGAAAATCGATTTAAAACAACATTTTATTAGCGTAAAAACATGGCCTGTCAACTGAAAATTTTCAAAATCAGCATTTTGCCGACAAAAAATCATCATTTTGGAAGATTTTATTCAAAATTTAAAAAATCAAAAATGTTTTTTTGCGGCGCGCTTTTTCCAAAAAAAATTAGTATATTAGGCCGGCGGTGCCGATAGGCGCCGCCGGGAAATTTTTGTAATATTTAAATGCGATTTGGTAACAGATTTTGTCTAAAAAATGACAAATTTTGCGATTTTTAGCCAGGAGACTCCTTTTTTTGTTTTTAAAAAACGCTTTTTTGAGGCGCGCTTTTCTTAAAAAAACTTTTGGAGATAGGGGGGGAAGGCGGTGCCGAAAGGCGCCGCCGGGAAAATTTTTTTGAAATTGGGGGTTTTTTGTAGCATTTTTATCAGCGAAATAAATAATTAAGCACAAAAAAATTTAAAAAGTTTGGGGAAGCCTAAAATAAAGGATAATCTTTAAAAAAGGACACTTGGGAACTCTGTTCTATCATCAAATCATCCGAAATGTTGAGTAAATATTCACATTTCATTGGTATTTTAACTTACTTAATACAGTGCCCCAAAAAATTTTGGCATTTTTTTTTGTAAAATTTAGTTAAACCGGTCGGTTTTTAAACCAGATAAAAATTTTACAAATATGATAATTTATAATTTAACAATTTTTTTCAATAAATGAAAATAATATTTTCTTGTAGTGGCGGATTTACGAACCGACCGGCACGGGTCCGAACTCCGAACTGTGCACATTATTTGACCAACTGGTGCATAGTCCGGACCGAACAATATTTTTTTCAAATTTTTGGCTTGCCATAAGCCCAACTGTAATAATTAAATAAAGTCATGGCATACACTCTGTTATAGATAGGGTTGTAAATAATATGGACTAAAAAACGTCATATATGGACATAAAATATGGACTAAAAAAGCCGTAAATATGGACTAAAAAGCTCAAAAATAGAAAAATATGGACCAAAATATGGACTAAAAACTGCCAAAATATGTTTTAAACCCTCAAAAATTCCAAAAAAGGTTTATATATTCAGTATTTGCTTAAATAAACTTAAAAAATACAATAAATAAAGACCGACTAAAAAGGTACCAAAAATCGCGAAAAAGGCACTATAATAGGCACCAAAAAATTGAAAAAAAGGCATGAAAATCCCGAAAATTTTTGATGGATTTTTTCGGAAAACGCCAAAAAAAAGCACCAAAACGGCAAAATACCAAAAAAGGCATTTAAGGCATGAAAACCCCGAAAAAGGCAAAAAACGGCATAATAAAAGTCAACGTAGAAGCCTCAAACCAAGTGGAAAATGTGTTATTTATGCTTAATATGTCGAAACTAGTGCGCAGAAAAAAAGGCATATGCCTCAAAAGTCGGTCTTAACAATAAACAACAAAAAAATGGATTTAAAATTTAAAAATGCAATTTTTTTAAAAAATGCTATTTTGAGCCCCTTTCTTCATAGTATATGCGCAGAAAAAATATGTTAATCCATATAATTTACAACAATAGTCATAGAGTGGTACCGTTATTTTTCACTTTAACCCGTGCCAATACTTCCGGCACTTTTTTAAATGACATTTTTAATTGAAGGAATATAAAAAGAAACAATGAATGAAAAAAAGGCTGACCAAATTCGGTCTTTTCAGAGGATCAATTTCAAAATATTATTCGGCCAATTTGAAGACAAATTCGCCTAACAATTCTTTGCTCGCGAAGACATTGGAGGACAATTGAGCACGATTGGACTTGAAAAAAGCGCGCAATTTGTAAGCATTCAAACGCAAAAAGTAATTCTAAATAAGAGAAAAATAATGAATTTAATTGAAAAATAAATTCACTTTCAATTGGCCAAGTCCGAATTGTTCGATCAGAAGGAATCGGTCGATCAGCGGAATTTCCACGCAATTGATCAAATGCGTCTCACAGCGCCTCTTCAGCCAGTGCACCTCGAAGAAGTGGGCCAATTTGAGCAGCGCCAACACATTGTTAGCTGAGAAATTGCAAAAAAGAATTTTAAAATAAAAATGGTTGTTTCTGCTTACGATTTTATGAATTTATTTCTTGGCTCATGAAATTTCCAGTCATTTTTTCGACATTAGAAAAAAGAAAATTTTTTTAGCTTAAAATTCCTTAACAAAAATAGAATTAAAACATTAGAGATTGGCATTTTGAAAAAAGCCTGGACCTTGGATTTTCTGGACAAAAATCCAGGTCCAGGAAAAACCCAGGCTCCCCTGGGCCTGGATTTTTTGGAACTTGTTTTAAAAAGCAAACAAAGGTTTGAACAAATCAATTATTTGCATAGGAACACCTAAAAATGTCTAATTTACAAAATATAAGTTTTTGCTATTATTTGAAAACCTGAAAAAACATCGGTCACTTGAAATATCAAATTCTCAAATGAGCCAGCCACTTTAATAGAAGATGGCCCTTCTAATAGAGAGTTTTATAAAAACTGTCTAAATTACTAAATTATTATTATTATTAAATTAATAATAATAATAATAATTTGCTTTTACGGTTGGGAAAAGTGGGAGTCTGAACACTGATTGTCGGGATGGCCTCCAAAAATTCCTTGAACTGCTCCATGTTGACGCCCAATTCGTCCAAAGTGAGCGACTGCTGCTGCTGCTCGCGCATTTCCGTGCTGAACATCCGATGGATCACTGGCGATTGGGCCATAAGCCGAGCAGCAGACACAGTGATCTGTCGAGATTAAATAAATAAATGCCAAAAATTTTCGGAAGAGTTGGGCATTAACCAAAAACATAAATGAAATTGAAAAAGATTTTGGAATAAAATCGGCAAAAGAAAAATGTTTCAAATTTAATTTGAATATTTTTTTTTATCATTTTTCGATCAAAGAAAAAATGAATACCTATTTATAATTATTGGAGTCTAAATATGTACAAAAAAATAGTCAAATATATGCATAAATATGTAAAAAAAAATCACTTAAGTATGTAAGAAATATGTACAAAAGTCCCCAAAATGTATCAAAACTATGTAAATATTTTTAAGATGATTATTTTTTTGAAGAAAATTCTTCTTCATAAAGGGTGAATAAAATTAGTACAAAATGCCATAAAACTTAGAATCACATATTGAGTCACCGTTTTGTCGCCGATTTGCACCGTCAAATTTTCCTCCGGTGAGCTGAGAGATGGGCATGGGCTGGAAAAACAACGAATTTTTTGATGGAAGCTTTTTTACTATTTCGTCATTTCAAAAAAAACAACGTTTGGCCAATTAATTTATACTTTCTGTCGCCGTCCTTTGCCCATTTTTCCAGAATTCTGATCACAACAGAAAACGAATGTCCGATGTTAAACTCCAATTCCAATTTGCCCCCAACTTTGAGCACTTCTGTCTGAAATCACTTCTTGGGTCAACATAATCAGAGAAGGAGTCGGAAACAATTTTGTCGACCCCTACTCTAATTAATATATGTAAATGCCGAAAGCATGTAAAAAGTTAAAAACATTAATTTAAAAAAAGAAAAAATTATTTTATTTTTTGAAAGCTCTTTTTAAAATTTAAAACAAAAGAGAAAAATAATTAAATTAATTTAAAAACAATTTCAATTATTTTCCCAAGTGATTTGTAGTAGTCAGCTGATTGGTCCTGACCGTGTTCCGACATTTGCGTCTTGGGCATTTGCGCCTTGTCCAAAATCAGATTCAAACTTAATCTTTTTTCAAGCCCTGATAGCCAAAAAGGCATTAAAATTAGGAAACACAGTTTTCTATTTTATTAAAAGCAATTATTAATTCTGTTGTTTGAATAATTGACGATTTTTTCAAAAATTTATGAACTATCAAATTATCAGGCACAATCACTTTCTATCACTTATATAATGCTGTTTAGGCTATCAAGGATTGAACAAACTTAAGATTGAACCCGATTTTGAACTAGGCGCAACGTCCTGACGCGCTTTATAGAATAAAGGCGCATAACTGATAAAACTGGGGTACGATCGCTAAAATTCAAAAACACGGAAGGCTTCCCCCTAAAACCTGGCAAATGCCCGATTTTAGGAGCAAAATCGCACACCTCTGTCTGTTTTCACTCGCCTGTTTGATCACTTGACGTGCACTCTCATAAGAGTACCAGCCCCACACAACAATTTGTGCCAATGGCACATTCGATTCGATGGCATTGCCAATGTCTTCGATTTGCAAGGTGTTAAAGTAATTGTTAATTTGAAATTCACTAAATATATAAAAAGAAATAATGATTAAATATAAAAAATTTATTAAAAAAGAAATAAAAATTACAGAGATGCGAATTGGGAGATTTCGTTGAACGTTGCGTTGTTTTGTTCAGCACCCGAACCGCACTTTTTACAGTATGACGCTCGGTCAACGACAATATCGGTGAATGCTTTTTCGTCAACAACGACAAAATCGCCAAATTCCTCTAAAATTTCCATTGTTTTTATCTGCTGAAAATACAATTAATAAATAGAGTTATAAATTGTATGGACTAGAATCACCAAATATGGGCATAAATATGAATTTAAAAGCATCAAAAATGGCCAAATATTTCGGAACCCGTCAGTTCGGCCCCGCACGGTTCGGCCCCAGCCCAGTTTTCGATCGATAACTTTTTTTTCTTTGTCAACCAAATCAAACAATCTTGGTGTCATTCGAAAGCTCTTTACATACTCTATTAGCCTTACAAATGGCAAAAAGATTTTCAAGCTTTGAAAAAATTTATGAAGAAAAAACTTCAAAAAAAATTGATTTTTTCAGTTTTCATGTTATAACTTTTTTGATATTTATCTAATTGCCAAGCAATACTTTAGAAAAAGCTACTAAACACATTAAGCTCTCGAATGATACCAAGATTGTTGGATTAGGTTGACAAAGAAAAAAGTTATAATCAAAAATTGGCTGGGGCCGAACCGTGTGGGGCCGAACTGACGTAGACCGCAAATATTGATCAAAATATGGACTAAAATGCTGAACCGAAATATAATTTTTAACTTTCTAATGTTCCAAAAAACATGGTTTATATTCAATATTTGCTTAAACAGACTTAAAAAGCCTGAATCCAGTAAGCCAGGCCATGACAAGCGTGGAAATTATATTCTATTTTTTATTTTTAATAAGATTTTTCAAATCAATAACATTTAACATCTTATTGGGTGGGAAAAGACATTTCATGTGGAAAAGAAGAACATTGTTTTGAAAAAGGTTAATAAATGCACGATGTGATGGAGCAGCATGAGAAATGGGGGAGGAGGTGAGAATGAACAATTTGTTGGCCAATCATTACATTTTTCTTCGCAAGCTAAAACAATGACTAATTGGATCGATATCTACAAATGACCCCAAAATCTCGATCAAATTCTCGACAAATTAGACTCTTAAAATTTCTCGAATTTTAAAATTAAGTTTTGGCATTTTGCCATTTCAAATTCAATTTACACATCGCTTTGCGCTTTGCCCTTTGCCCAGCCGCAGGGGGAAGTTTGGGCACCAGAAATTTGGGCACCGGGGAGTTTGGGCAACAAATTAAGGATTTAAAAATAAAAAAAATTTTAATTGTCTAAAAATTGAAACCATCTTAATTTAAAAGCATAGTAAATTTTAATCAATTTAGGAATAGAAAGTTTTTTAACGAATATTCCCTCAATTAACCATGCTTATTTTCTACTCATTATAATTCTTTTATATTATTACTAGGCACGGCGTCCGGAAACTGAGCTGCTGTACCAAAAAAGATTTGTATGTGTGGCGAAGTGGTCTGTGAGAAGGTCACCAAAGGGGAGGGGGTCCCAGGTTCGATTCCCAGTGCATGCTATTGATGTATTTCGATGATTTTAATGATAAATAAAAGGAAAAGTGACCAAAATGATTTAAAAATTGTTTACAAATTTTTAAAAATTTTATTTTTTTTCTCTATCGATATGCAAAATTAAAAGAAATTCTGCCTGAGGAAAAAAAAGTTATGCTGTTCGAAGTAAATGTTGTTTTTCCTAATAATAAAAATATTAGATAGTACGCCAAAAGGAGACAAAAAATTAGAGAAAAAAAGATATTGTTTTTCTCTGGCACTCTCTATTTATTGGTACACATCTCGTTTTTTCGGACGGTGTGTAGGGCTGCCAAAAATATGCAAATGCATTTTTTTCCTGGCTTCTCCATGCTCTAAATAGTACAAAAAACACTTTCTTTTTTGTGTTTGCGTATAAAAGGCGGGACTTTATTTGCATAGTTTGGGGTTTTATGCATATTTTGGGTTTTTCTGCATATTTCATGCATATTTTGCCATTTTTAGTCAAATATTTTCCGATTTGAATATCCCTTCGGAAAAAAATTTGATTGCCTAAATTAAATCCAAATCTGAATGGGTGCGCGAGTGGGTCAACTGTGAGTTTCACTGCCGAAAACCTTGAGAAATTTTTGATTTGCAATTGCAAAAACAACCGGTAAAATTATGAGGAATAAAATTTTTAAAATTAATTTACACGCCTAATTGTCAAGTTTTTTGTGCATATTTGGTGCATATTTTACGATTTTTGTGCATATTTGATGCATATTTCACGACTTTATTTGCATATTTATGCGCATATTTTGGCCACTTTTCGTGCATATTTTTGGCAGCCATGATTATTACCAATCAATGCCACATTACAAGGCTCGGTCTGTTCAAGACTTAAAATTTTATAAGTAGATGGGTGGGTCTCTTGTAGAGCCCGGAAATTTCAAATTTGCGGATCCTGTTGCAGGATTGGAATTCAAAAATTTTTGCAGGACCGGATCCGGCCGGATTAATCCTGCATTTTAAATTTGCAGGATCCCGCGCAGGATTGCGGATTCTTAGAAATTTTGAAAAAATTTCAATTAAATTTCCAAAAAAGAAAAAATACCTGACATTTTGAAAAAGAAATTTTTAGGGGCTGGCGGGATGCATTAAAAGGGCGATTAAGATTTTTCGAATGGGTCATAAAAAGAGATCGGAATCACATCTGTTAATGGTCAATAAATTTGACTATTTTTTGCTTTTCAAAAATGCTTTTTTTCGGCGCAATTTTTTCAAAAACTAGAAACAAAGAGGTCCGTCTATGCCGATAGGCGCCGTCCGAATTTTTTTTTTTTTTTTTGAAAATTTTTATCAATAATTAACTGAATTTGACCAAAAAATGACAAAATGTCACACCTTTTGACTCAATTCTACAGGATTAATGTCTATCCAGTGGTGTCGATAGGGGCCGCCGGGAAATTTTTTTGCAAATTCTAGGTGAAATTTGAGATGAAAATTGAATTTATTTTGATTGATTTTATTATAAATTTATTCAAAAATTTTGGCATTCCGTCTTTTAAAATTTCAAAGAATGTATGCGGATCCTGCCGGATCCCGCACAAAAATCAAATTTGCGGATCCTGTTGCAGGATTGGAATTTAAAATTTTTTGCCGGACCGGATCCGGCCGGATTAATCCTGCAAATCCTGCATTTTCCAAAAAATGCAGGATTGCGGACTGGGATCCTGCCTGCAAAATCCTGCGCAGGATCCGGTCCTGCTCCGGGCTCTAGTCTCTTGATATTTTTGAGCCCAATAAAGCGGAGTATTCAGGTCTAAGTCCAAACAGAAATTAATACACGCCCAACCCTATGTTTAAACAGCTATAATAATTGACTAAATAATAAGATTGACAAGTTTCAATACTTAAATTTTTTATTTTTGAGAAAATTTAAATTTTTAAGCACAGAAGTTGTTAAAATTTACTAAATTTTAATTAGATTTATAACATTTTACATATTAATTTGTTTTATTTTTTTGAAATTCCTCCCTATGGTGCCCAAACTTCCTGGTGCACAAACTTTCCGGTGCCCAAACTTCATGTCGCCTGCCCATTTCTGTTCACCACCCACATTTTAGCCTCTACTTAAGCCTAAAGCTTAGGCCTAGCCTAAGCCATTGTACGAGTTGTCATGGCACCAAAACGCGAAAGAAATTTAAATCATCGGGCAAATTGAAATACAAATATCCTTTATAGCTCATAGATCAAGTCAGTTCAAACGTAATTAAAATTTGAAAGCCTTATAACTTTTTTTCTTGTTCAAATTGTTTAGCGTTCGCTTAGAAAAGATTCTCCTTTTCAAAAAGCGATTTATAAGTGATCAAAACTAAACAACGAAAATGAGGCACTGAAATTTCTTAAATTGTTATAAATTACATTTTTTTTATTTTATTATCTCTAAAAAACATCTGATTTGACATATTTTAAGTGAATTGGAAGCACTGAACTCTGATTAGGAATTTGATCAATTTTTTTATAGTTGAATGCATTAACATTTTTAAATTTTGCTACTGAAAATACTTTTTTTGGGAGAGGGGTGAGGAATTAATCATTGAAAAACGTATCAATTTTGTGTTAACATTTGTGCGTCTTCCAGGTGACATACCGCGGCAACATCTTGACCACCATTGGCAAGGGCGACACCGTCGACCGTCCGTTGGAAGGTTAATTTTTGGGACTGCAATGTGTACCCGCCGGGAAAAAACGAGTCTTCCCAGCCAATTTTCCGGAATGTCTGATTTATTTCGGTCAACGAAATTTTAGCAAATTTAAAAAGCATCATAAATGTTGTGCCTTTCATGTCAGCGACGGTCCCACCTTTTGGCTCATAGGGGATGGTTGGGTACTAGGGCTGCCAATTTTATGTAAATACATATTTTTTTCCTGGCTTCTCCTTGCTCTAAATAGCAGGAAAAACACTTTCTTTTTTGTGTTTGCGAACAAAAACCGGGACTTTTATTTACATATTTTTACATATTTCGGGATTTTCTTACATATTTGTACATATTTTGGATTTTTTTCATATATATTTTCATTTTTTTACATATTTTGAAAATTTATAAAGAAAAAATAAGTTTGAAAATGTTGCCTAAAAATACCAAAAAAAGTAATTTTTATGACATTTTCTGCCTATTTCATACTTTACGGGGATTTTCTTTCCCAAAAAATACCATTAAAAAAAATTTTATTTACATATTTGGGGTTTTTTGTACATATTTTGGGATTTTTCTTACATATTTATGTACATATTTGGACCACTTTTTGTACATATTTTTTGCAGCCCTAGTGGGCACCAACACGAAAAAACTAACTATTCCTCCCCCCCCAAAAAAAAAAAATTTTTTTGTCGAAGAGGAGTGGGCCTTGGGCGATAGACCCCACCCATAACGGAAAAAGCACCAAAGGTTTTTTTAAGCAGCGATTGATCCACCCTCCAATTTTGTATCGGCTTTTTAGAAGAATAGACAAATAAAAAAAAAATTGTGGTTTGCATTTTTGCCGTTGTATTTTATTTTGACGTCTTTTTGGGCGCTTTTTTTTCAAATTTTTTGTGTCCATATTTTCCATTTTTTATTACAATTTCCCCTTTCCCCTGTAGTGATTACGCGCGCGTGGGGCGCCACCGTCGCCAAAGGCGCGACGCGCTACAGCGCCGGCGCCACTTTTGGCCAGCGACAGGCGCAACAGTTGGCGATGCGCTTGTGCGTGTGCCGGTCCGGGCGCAGAGCCTAAACGTGCATGGGGTTGGTTTGTCGACACATTTGTTAAATTTTCAAAAAAATTCAATAAATTTGAAATAAAAAAAAACAATTGTTTATGTTAATTAATTTATGATTTTTCTCTTTGTATTTCCAAGAATTCTTTTACAATGAATGCCAATAATTTATTCAATTTCAAAATAAAATTTTGGGGAGAAAGGAAAACGACGCCCGGCAAACTTTTTTTATCTATTGAATTTAAATATTAAATTTTCCCACACTTTTCAGTGTCACTGAATATTTTACGCACCGAATCACTTGGTCGGCGGCGCCCAGTCAATACCCGGTAAAAGTGCAAAAAAAAATTTTTTTAATTTAATTTCCTCTAAAATTTAGCATATGTTCTGCTGGATTTACAAGGTGCTTGCTGATTTGGTCATGTTTCTCCATTTCTATAAAATTAAATTCGTTTTTCAAAAAAAAAAATATTCAATTTTCTCGCCGTATTTCTTTTGTTGTATATCAAAATGTAATTAATTAGAAATTTGGTCCGGGCCTGGATTTCTTTTTGTTTTTGTCAGGAAAAACCAGGCCAAGTATGACATCTAGATAAAGTCCTATTTCGGCACGAAAAACATTGTTTTTAACCCTTAGCTTTGATTTTTTCAAACAAATTTCAAAAAAATGAAAATTTGAACTCATGGAATTCACGGTGCATTTAATTAAAGTAAAAACCAACTGACAACGATCCACAAATTTAGGCAAAATTTTTTTTTCGTCAATATTTTTTAATTTTTAAATGCATTTTTCAGTGTGCTGCATTTTGCGTCGTCCGCCGGCACCGCCGCCTCATCGGTCGCGTGCAGTAGCAGCAACGGCGGGGATGGCGGTGAACACGCGCAGACGCAACAGCAGACGACGGCGATGATGGTGCCACGGCGCAAGGCCGTTCTGCAGGCAAACTTTTCATTTCTTGTGCACGAAAATGCGTTAATAAGACAATCGAGAATGACTCAATTCCCGCGACCAATGTTTTCGGGACTGACTGACATAAAACATTTCTTATTTGTTTTTTTTTCGCCTGGCAACCCATTTGGTGCTAGGTCGTTTCTTAAAAACTGCCAAGTGGGCGTTTCTTAAAAACTGCAAAACAAATATATTTATTTATTAAAAAATGTTTATGTCAGTTGTTTGCCAACGTTATAAATAATAAAAATATATATACATATAATTTTTACATCATTTGTTTGTCAACACTATCTTCAACACCAAGCTCAGTAAAATTAAAATATTAATAAATTTATTGCTTCTGATGATTGTAGTTAATAAAATTTACAAATGAGCTCAACGATATATTTAATATTTTTTCTTGATAAATTAATTATTTAAATTTTTTACTGATAAGCTTATTATAATTAAAATTTCCCTTTGAAAGTTGCAAAGAAATATTGTAGCACTTATTGTGGCACTTCATGTTTTGACTCATGCTTTATAGCACCAGTAATATGGTTTTGCAACTTTAAAAAAGGTTTAAAAAAATTTAAATTTATTATAAATTTTTAAATGATATAGTCGATGATTGCTGTTATTACTATGATTTATGCTATATAAACAAATCTAGAAAACGCTACGATTGCGACAAAAGCTTTTGCAAATGTTTGTATGAAAGTGCTGAATGTTCATTAACAAAAGTCTGTATTTATTAGTATTTTAAATAGTTTATTTTTTAGAATTTGTTATGCTTGTCAGTTCATGTTTTTGGTGAACATTTTAAAGAATAAGAAAATTTAAAAAAGAAATACTGGAATATATATATTAATTTACAAACTTTATATCAATAAAATTTAGATAAAATATTTCTATATAGTTGTTTTAATTTGTAGTTTAATTCTCGCCCAAGGTGGCAGTTTTTAAGAAACGCCCACTTGGCAGTTTTTAAGAAACGCCCACTTGGCAGTTTTTAAGAAACGCCCTGGCAGTTTTAAGAAACGCCCATGAAAAAGTAATTATTTTTTCATTTAATACACATCATTTGTTTGTCAACACTATCTTCAACACCAAGCTCAGTAAAATTAAAATATTAATAAATTTATTGCTTCTGATGATTGTAGTTAATAAAATTTACAAATGAGCTCAACGATATATTTAATATTTTTTCTTGATAAATTAATTATTTAAATTTTTTACTGATAAGCTTATTATAATTAAAATTTCCCTTTGAAAGTTGCAAAGAAATATTGTAGCACTTATTGTGGCACTTCATGTTTTGACTCATGCTTTATAGCACCAGTAATATGGTTTTGCAACTTTAAAAAAGGTTTAAAAAAATTTAAATTTATTATAAATTTTTAAATGATATAGTCGATGATTGCTGTTATTACTATGATTTATGCTATATAAACAAATCTAGAAAACGCTACGATTGCGACAAAAGCTTTTGCAAATGTTTGTATGAAAGTGCTGAATGTTCATTAACAAAAGTCTGTATTTATTAGTATTTTACGTTGTTTTTCTGAACTGCATCCGGCGATGCCAAACATTTTGGCCACCCCGCCGCTTTGTTGTGTCGTATATTCCGGACAGCTTAACCAGTGGACTGTCCGTCGGTGCAGCAGCTTTCGGTGCCTTCTTTCCCTCGCTTTAAACCGTTGCGTCAGAATGGACGTGGCCTTTTCGGGGTACATTTTTGCGACAGGCGAAGTGCTCGGAGTGAGCCGTATCATTGAAAAAATGTTGGCATGCCCTTGGCAGTTTTTAAGAAACGCCCACTTGGCAGTTTTTAAGAAACGCCCACTTGGCAGTTTTTAAGAAACGCCCTGGCAGTTTTAAGAAACGCCCATGGTGGCAAAATATATATACATATAATTTTTACATCATTTCTGATCATTGTTTTTTTCATATTTATTTTTCCATTTTATGAATTATTAATAAATTTATTGCTTCTGATGATTGTAGTTAATAAAATTTACAAATGAGCTCAACGATATATTTAATATTTTTTCTTGATAAATTAATTATTTAAATTTTTTACTGATAAGCTTATTATAATTAAAATTTCCCTTTGAAAGTTGCAAAGAAATATTGTAGCACTTATTGTGGCACTTCATGTTTTGACTCATGCTTTATAGCACCAGTAATATGGTTTTGCAACTTTAAAAAAGGTTTAAAAAAATTTAAATTTATTATAAATTTTTAAATGATATAGTCGATGATTGCTGTTATTACTATGATTTATGCTATATAAACAAATCTAGAAAACGCTACGATTGCGACAAAAGCTTTTGCAAATGTTTGTATGAAAGTGCTGAATGTTCATTAACAAAAGTCTGTATTTATTAGTATTTTAAATAGTTTATTTTTTAGAATTTGTTATGCTTGTCAGTTCATGTTTTTGGTGAACATTTTAATTAGGGAGAAATTTTTTGGAAATTATGACAAAAAATGTCAAATTTTTTTGGCAACTTTATATCAATAAAATTTAGATAAAATATTTCTATATAGTTGTTTTAATTTGTAGTTTAATTCTCGCCCAAGGTGGCAGTTTTTAAGAAACGCCCACTTGGCAGTTTTTAAGAAACGCCCACTTTCGGGGATTTTTAAGAAACGCCCACTTGGCAGTTTTTAAGAAACGCCCACTTGGCAGTTTTTAAGAAACGCCCTGGCAGTTTTAAGAAACGCCCATGGTGGCAAAATATATATACATATAATTTTTACATCATTTGTTTGTCAACACTATCTTCAACACCAAGCTCAGTAAAATTAAAATATTAATAAATTTATTGCTTCTGATGATTGTAGTTAATAAAATTTACAAATGAGCTCAACGATATATTTAATATTTTTTCTTGATAAATTAATTATTTAAATTTTTTACTGATAAGCTTATTATAATTAAAATTTCCCTTTGAAAGTTGCAAAGAAATATTGTAGCACTTATTGTGGCACTTCATGTTTTGACTCATGCTTTATAGCACCAGTAATATGGTTTTGCAACTTTAAAAAAGGTTTAAAAAAATTTACGCTATGCTTCCGCGCACAGAAAATGAGTATATGATTGCTGTTATTACTATGATTTATGCTATATAAACAAATCTAGAAAACGCTACGATTGCGACAAAAGCTTTTGCAAATGTTTGTATGAAAGTGCTGAATGTTCATTAACAAAAGTCTGTATTTATTAGTATTTTAAATAGTTTATTTTTTAGAATTTGTTATGCTTGTCAGTTCATGTTTTTGGTGAACATTTTAAAGAATAAGAAAATTTAAAAAAGAAATACTGGAATATATATATTAATTTACAAACTTTATATCAATAAAATTTAGATAAAATATTTCTATATAGTTGTTTTAATTTGTAGTTTAATTCTCGCCCAAGGTGGCAGTTTTTAAGAAACGCCCACTTGGCAGTTTTTAAGAAACGCCCACTTGGCAGTTTTTAAGAAACGCCCTGGCAGTTTTAAGAAACGCCCATGGTGGCAGTTTTTAAGAAACGACCCAGCACGAACCCATTTGACGAAATTTTGACTAATCCGCAATTTTTTTCTCTATAATATAAATTTTATTTGGCATTTTTATCGCTTTTTTAAGAATTTTTATAAAAATAAAAGTGATTTTGGGGTTCGGAACCAAAGGGGGGTGCACATGGTTTTTGAGTGAAAAATTTTTTTCGACAAAAATCTTCCAAAAACATGTCTTTAGGGGTTATTTGGGCCGCTGATCACGAATACGTGATCAGATTTTACTTTTGACATCGTTAAGCCCTCAGAATCCCACGGGAAGGGAAACAAAAAAATTGTAACAGATAAAAATTCATAAATTGACTTAAATTTAGGTGCGATGTGCAATTTTAGTATGCCTTTTTACGTCATTTTCAATGTTTTTAACTAATCTTAAGATTTGTTGTAGATTATTTTAAAAAAATTTTTACATTAAAGAATTTAATTATTTATTTTTTTGAATTTGTAAATTTCATCTTAAATTTATTAAATATTCAATTATTAATTTTCAACGTTATTTTCAATTAATAAATGGAGGATTTATTTTTAATTTAATAAATTTATAATTCATACAATTTTTAATTTGAATTTATGTTGTACCTCTTCTGATCACTGTTGTACCTCTTTTGATCACTGTTTTGCCTCTTCTATCACTGTTATACCTCTTCTATCACTGTTTTGCCTCTTCTATCACTGTTATACCTCTTCTATCACTGTTTTGCCTCTTCTATCACTTTTGTACCTCTTCTAATCACTTTTGTACCTCTTTTAATCACTGTTGTACCTCTTTTAAAAAATTAATTTCATTTTAAATAAAATAAATATTATTAATTTTCAACTTTGTTTTTTATTAATAATTTAAAATTAAAATGCATTCGATTTTTAATATTTAATAAAAAAATTTCCTTATTTATTACATTTTAAATCATGTTGACCTCTTTCACGTTGTTGTACCTCTTCTAATCACTGTTGTACCTCTTCTAATCACTTTTGTACCTCTTCTAATCACTTTTGTACCTCTTCTAATCACTTTTGTACCTCTTCTAATCACTGTTGTACCTCTTCTAATCACTTTTGTACCTCTTTTATCACTGTTGTACCTCTTTTAAAAAATTAATTTCATTTTAAATAAAATAAATATTATTAATTTTCAACTTTGTTTTTTATTAATAATTTAAAATTAAAATGCATTCGATTTTTAATATTTAATTAAAAAAATTTCTTATTTATTACATTTTAAATCATGTTGACCTCTTTCACGTTGTTGTACCTCTTCTAATCACTTTTGTACCTCTTTTAAAATGAAAATTTTTACGTTTTTTTAAATATTTGATAGCGAATTTTTTCTAAAAATGACAAATTTTGTGATTTTTGAGTCACTTTTAGCAGATTTTCATAAAAAAATGTCGATTTTTTTTAATTTAGGAATTTTTTGGAAAATTTGGATAAGGCTAGGTCTGGGGGGTTACCATCAAGGAAAGTAAATTTTTAGCAAAAATACTATTTTTTTCATTAAAAATTTCGGGTGCCGAGGGGCCATGGAGGGGGGGGGGGGTATGTACTAGAGACCGGACAAGAGGGTCGGTCGGTCGGTTTCGGTTAAAAAACCGAAAAAAATAGAAAAAGCGAAAGATCACCTCGTAGTAAAATTGTAGAGCTATTGAAGCTCTATCAATGGTGTATAAGTTGGAAAATAATTGAAAAAGGCAGCCAAAAAACGTTTGTTAGCTTCCTGATTCTTCTTATAAACTAGGGTTGCTCCCCGACCCCTGGGGGGGGGCGACATGTCGGGGGTCGTGGACCCCGATTGAGTAGTGATCAACAAAAGACCAAATTTTCTCTTTAAATGCTCGAAATCTTCCTTTTTTCACTTTAATCAAAATGGAAATGAGATAAATATTTTAAAAATCAAAAATGTAGTCAAGTAAATAAATAAATAAATTTTGAATATGAATTTTTGATAAAATTTTCCATTTCTCAGGGGGTGTATTTTTCGTTTTTATTGCAAATTTGTTAATAATTTTTTTCAAAATAGCAGAAAATATTTTACAAAAAATTCTTCAAAATGAAAAAGAGCACAAAAAAGCAATAAATTTATTATTATTAACAGGTTATATCGCTCCAATTTGATTCGGTTTTTGAAAAAGTCTGTCGGTTTTTTCGGTTTTTTGATTATTTCGGTCGGTCGGTTTCGGACATTTGCGGCCCGACAAATGCGGTCGGACTTTTGCGGTCCGGACATTTGCGCCCCATTTCTTAAGGGCTATTTTCGGACATTTGCTGCCCGACATTTGCGGCCTGCTTGAAATCGGATATTTGCGGCCAAAAGAATGGAAAATTATTTATTTTAAAAAAATGTAATTAAATTAATAATTGGTTTGATAAATTATTCTTCGCAAGCTAATTCGAAATACCTACACAGGTAATTTAGTGACATGAACCAGAAGTTTGCTTGTTTTTGAATTAGTAGCTTTTTCGGCTTAGTCCAAAAGTAATTATTTTTCATTAATCCTTAGAATTTTATTTCAGTTAATATATTTGGACAGCTATTTTAATCTAATTTCTTTACCAATTTGTAACGCACAGCATTTATATAATTGCACCTTATTTGGGGCTTAAGCGAATTTTAGGAAGGGCTTCGTAGCATTGCTGTGTTTTATTCCCTTTTTTCCGAAAAATTATTTGATTTTGCTAATACGCATTGAAGAAAGGAGCTCATAAATTTCATTTGAACTTGATTGTTCCTAATAAAATTTTGCATTAAATTTAAGTTCAATACTTTGGGATTTTGAGCTGAAATATGTGCCAAAACCTAAAAAATGCCAAAATGTGCTCAAAAGGACAAAAATTTTGAACAAACGCCAAAATAAATTGTCGAATTTTTTTTGTGAATTATCAACAATCGATACATTTCCAGCTCGCCATCAGCATGGCAGCCAACCAAGCAAGGGCTTTGTTTTTCTCAACTGCATCCGGCGCTGCAAAACATCTCAAAAGATGCTTTTGGAAAAAGGCAATTTTTGTTCCAAAAACTAAAGCATTGCACATATGGTTAACTTTTAGGAAATAATTTTTCTTTTTTTTTTGAATTTTTTAACTTTTGCGAGTTGAATTTATGTTTTCAATTTTTAAACTTTTTCAAACGAATTTGTTTGAAGGAATGCCCAACGGAGTCGTCTCTTTCTATGCATGAGAGGAAAAAGCATACCGGGGAGCAGCGCGGCAGTCCCTATATCTGCGCACAGCCAAAAAAATTGCCTGATCGACTTGGCAGAATTCGGTAAACATTGACAAACTCCGAATCGCAGAGCCGAATTCGGACAAAAGTTCGAAAATTAAAATTTTTCAGATTTTGGTTCAAAATGGTGTAAACATCGTTCATTGAAATATTAATGAGTTAATCTTTTTATTCCGGCATATTTTTTCGATTTTTAGTTCTAAAAATGGTTTTAACCAGGGCTTCTAACTGAACATTTTTCAAAATCAGCGGTGTTTTCCAATTTTAACAATCCAATAAAACTGATTTTTGCTGCGCACTAACAGGGGGCCAATGGCGCCGGTATGCGCGGCCAGGAAAATTTCAGAATATTGGTGAAATTTTAACAGATTTTCACTGAAAAGTCGCAAAAAATATTGGGTCTAACGGAATAAGAACTTTAATTCCTTTTTCTTGATAATTTTATGCAATATAAATTTAATTATTTTCGTCGTATAATATTCATTATAATCATTTTTAATTTGATGTATTTATTTTTGATTAATTTCTTTTTGTATTTTTTTTTCCTTTTAGCGCACAAAAATCACTTTTGATTACCAATGGCGGAGGAAAACGTACACCGTGTATGTGTAGCATTTTGATCATTAAATTTTGTTAATGATAGGTTCATTTGTTAAGTGCCATTTGCGGTTGGACAACGGGGAAATTTGTTTGAAGGAATGCCCAACGGAGTCGTCTCTTTCTATGCATAAGAGGAAAAAGCATACCGGGGAGCAGCGCGGCAGTCCTTATATCTGTGCGCTGCCAAAAACTAAACCTGATCGACATGGCAGAATTCAGTAAACATTTTGACAAATTCCGAATCGCTGACCCAAATTCGGACAAAAGTTCGAAAATCAAAATGATTTTTGTTCAAAATGCTGTAAATATCGTCCATTGAAGTAATAATGAGTTTCTGTTTTATTCCGGCATATTTTTTCAAATTTTTGTCTTAAAAAAGTTCTAACCAGGGCTCCCAACTGAAAATTTTCAAAATCAGAGGCCGCCAAAAATAAGGATTTTGGTAAATTTTATACCAATTAATTCAGGCGTTTTTCCAAAAAAGACTTTGCTCCGCCAGGAAATTTTCAGAATTTTGGTTAAATTTTAAATGATTTTCATGAAAATTCGCAATTTATTTGTCGAATTTCGAAAATTTTGTGTAATTTTAGGGTTTGATGGGCCGATAAGCTAAAAATCGCCATTTTTGAAATGTTTTTTCCAAAAATCAGCAATCGGCAAAATTTTGAAAATTTTGCGCTTTACCGACATAAATGTACTGAAAATTGAGAAAACTAATTAATTAATAAACAATATAAGCAATAAAATTTCTAAGGAATAAAGAGACACCGAAAAATAAACATAAATTTAAAGTTTGGTACTTTTTGGTAGCAATTTTACATAAAATGACTATTTTTGAGGGTTTTTGCAAAAAACAGCTTTGACCTCTTGAAATCACCAAAAATGCTGATAAATCCGATTTTTGGAATCCTGGTTTTAAACGATCTTTTATTGAATCACTGATGACTTTCTGTTCGTTTCCGTGTGTGTAAACATAGGTTGAACAAAAATGTGAAATTCGAAAAATTTCAATTTTGATTTTTGTCAGAATTCGGGTCCTGGGTTCGGAATTGAGAGAAATGGATGAGTATTCTATTATCCTAAATGTAAATTTTAAAAATTTGAATTTTCGAACTTTTGTCCTAATCCGGGTTCACGATTCGAGTTTGGTCGGAAATTGATATCAGAATCGGATTCTCGGACCCTGAAAATGATAAATCGAAATGAACAAAAATATGTTTAGAATGTGCAAAACAGGATGTAAGAACGAACGTCTTTTTCGGAACCACACGATCCTGTGTCATCCGGAAGTTACAATGCCTCCGACGCTCGTCGAGCAGGGCGTTAAAATTCCATACGAGCCGGGAGTGGCGAAATATGTTTATTTTAAATAATTATTTTCAAACTTTTACAATTTTTTTTTTGTTGCTATTTCCATCAAATAACATTTAAAAAAAATAAATATTCGGACTTTTGTTCGGAAAAAATAAAAATTTATAAATCGTCGTGTAAAATGCCTTTCCTTGTGATTTCGCTGATCACTAATCGGACATCCATTTCTATTATTTCAGAAATCCGAACTTGAATTCGAACAAAATGCCAAAACTCAAAATTTTCACTATTGCTCTAAAATTGATTAAACGAAATAAGTTTAGCAATAAATCATTAAAATATTAAAAAATGATTTATATATTCAGAATAGAATAAAAGTAAATTTTTAATTTTTCGACTTTTTCGGATCCGGATTCGAAATTGGCCAAAAATGAGGTTATATTCGGTTCGGCGCATAAAATAAATTAGAAAAAAATTATTGGGAAAAAATCAAGATAGTAACAAAACAAGGAAGTACCACAATTTTTAAAAATTCTTTGCATAAAAATTGAAAAACCAATTTATGATTTAAAAAAAATTCCGGTTGTTCATACACTCAAAAAGGCCCTTTCTATTTAAGGCTACCCCGTCGCCATTTGTGTTGAAGAAGCGTACGACGAGAACTTGCAGCCCGGAAAAATTTCATTCGCCGAGGTCAATTCGACGTTTTTACACAGGTAATTAGTGACATGAACCAGAAGTATGATTGTTTTTGAATTAATAGTTTTTCGGCTTAGTAAAAAGTAATTATTTTTTCATTTAATACATTTGGACAGCAATTTTAATTTAATTTCTTTACCAATTTATAACACACAGCATTTATATAATTGCACTTATTTGGGCTTAGGCGAATTTTAAGAAGTGCTTGGTAGCATTGTTATGTTTTTTGCACTTTTTCCGAAAAATTATTTGGTTTTGCTAATATGCACTAAAGAAAGGAACTCAAAAATTTAATTTGAACGTCATTTAATTCTTAGAAAACGTGAAATATGAAAAAAGGCCATAAAAACGACCTAATACGTTTTGAATATGGTTTTTGCTATTTTAATAATTAATTTACAGTTATCTCTTTTTTAATAATCAAAAAGAATGAATTTTCGTAAGAAATTTCTATAAATTTTCAAAACTCAAATAGTGTAATAAGAAAAATTCTTAACTATTTTTGAACAAACGCCAAAATAAATTATTTTTCAACCGATACATTTCCAGATGGCCATCAACATGACAGCCGATCAAGCAAGGGCGTTGTTTTCTGAACTGCATCCGGCGATGCCAAACATTTTGGCCACCCCGCCGCTTTGTTGTGTCGTATATTCCGGACAGCTTAACCAGTGGACTGTCCGTCGGTGCAGCAGCTTTCGGTGCCTTCTTTTCCCTCGCTTTAAACCGTTGCGTCAGAATGGACGTGGCCTTTTCGGGGTACATTTTTGCGACAGGCGAAGTGCTCGGAGTGAGCCGTATCATTGAAAAAATGTTGGCATGCCGACTTTGAGCTTTGCCAATCGGAAACACTGCTCAAATTTACGCAAATGAATTGGAGCACCCGGAGGACTTCGGAAATGTGACGATTAGGCCATGCGGAAGCTGCCGTGAAATTATTAATGCCGGCATTTTCTGATTCTGATCATTGTTTTTTTCATATTTATTTTTCCATTTTATGAATTTATTTTCTATGAAAAATATTTACTTATGCCTTTTTTAAATGAGATTGGAAACATAAGAAACAACAACATAAAATGTTTTAAAATTTTATGCCTTTAAAACTATGACAGGAAATTAAAGTATTTTAAATTTTCCGTATACTAGAGAACGATTTTTATGGCCTTTTTCCATATTTCACGTTTTCTAAGAATTAAATGACGTTAAAATTAAATTTTTGAGAATTGTTCGGTTGTTGACTATGATCCACCACTTAAACTGTCGTAAACGGAATGGCGAAGGGTCAAAGCGCCCGGCCATGTAAAGCATGTTCACTTGAGACATGCTAAAAAATTAAAAAGCCAAATAATTTCATTTTTGTGACACCTTCGCAATTCGGCCACTAAATCCTACGGGAACATCAGAAAGTCGTCGTCCGACAAAAGCACAAAAGGCGCCGAGTTAGACAGCGTACAACGATGGCGAGCAGAACGCACAGAAGGTCACACTTTAGGGAGAAATTTTTTGGAAATTATGACAAAAAATGTCAAATTTTTTTGGCTCCCCGCCAAAAGTGATCAAAAAAAAATCGTTGTGGTCAACTTTTTTTAAAATAATTAAAAAAATTTTTTGATATTATAAAATATTTTTCAAACATTTCCCAAAAAACCCAAATTATTAGTTTTGATCACATTTGATCAGTCATAACTCGATTCATTCCCCCCGCTGTCACTTTCACCACCACCACAACCAATGGCACTACTACCAATGTTGCCGCTTTGATGCGCTCCCGCACTGGTCAACAGAATGGCACGTTTTGGCTCCAGCAATGCGTTCAACCGTTTCCAACACCGAGTCAGAGCAGAACAGCGTCAAGCCAACGCAAATCGCCTCCTTCTTCTGCATCGCAAAAACTCCCAAACAAATCCGACGAATCAGCACGCTCATGACAATTGATGGACAGAAGGTCGACCTTGAAAAAGGACTCAAATGTTGAGAGTGGAATAATTTGGATCCAAAAATTTAAGAACAAAAGTGAATCTTTTGAGAAAAAACACAAAAAATGAATTGCACACAGAGAGTGTAAAGCCGCATACAATCAGCAGCACGGGCTCGTTACGACGCTATGCTTCCGCGCACAGAAAATGAGCATGCGACGCACTTGCTCAGTTATCACAATGGGGGAGGACAGCTGAGTTTGGAAAAACGCTCACAATCAATTTTTTTGCAAAATTATGTTTTGAAATTTAAAAAAACGACGGGGGGGCGAACTGCTCCATGTACGACTAGTCGGCTCCGAACAATCGTAAATATCAGTTGTTTGGCCCAACACTAGTTGCAATACGTCACCACGGCTTGCTCGTCCTGCATGGTACGGCAGCGAGTGCCCACACAAAATAGGCCTGAACTGGCCGCAAGCGCTTGACGCCACTCGGCCGTTGAGTGCCCATCCTCCAGCGCCGACGGCTTACGATGGCACCAACGGAAGAGATGCCTCAATGAATGAATGATAAGTAATGGAAAATATGGATGCAATTCTCTTTCCCCCGCCCCTCCTAAAAGTTTTGATTTTTCCAGAAAAAACCACAATTTTTCAATGCAATCACAGTCGTTTTCCATAGGTAAAAAATTGCCAGTGTTTTAAGGGAGAGGAATAATTCCTTATTACCGTCGGTTCATTTTTGATTGAAATTTTAGAGCACACTTTTCTCTTTTCCAATTGATTTTTGTGTCACAAAGGGCAAAAACTGTGTTAACAAAAAATTAAGACAATTAGGAAAATGAGAGAGAAAAAGGAACACAAAAGCATAATATTCAGCAAAAAGAATAAAAAATAAAAACAAATGGTGAAAAGTCGTTTCTTAAATTCCGCCACGGGAAGGGAAACAAAAAAATTGTAACAGATAAAAATTCATAAATTGACTTAAATTTAGGTGCGATGTGCAATTTTAGGACGACCTCCGGTGCTTAATTTCTAACAAAAAGCCATAAGGGATGTACAGGATTTAATTCTTGTACTGAATACAATTTTGTCTGGAATGCGTTTGGTCTTTCCATTTTTGTTAAATAAATATTTTTTTATCTATTCAATTTTAATATATAGATATTTAGATTTTTTACTTTATTTGTTCATTCGAAGGTTTTTTAAAGAGATATCCCCTAAAAGCTCGTTTTTTCAACAACAAAAAAGGGTACCAAAAATTAATTGTAAAACATCTAAATTTGTGTGGCATTTTGCGTCCTATTTTATGCTTTTCTACAAATTTAATATCTAAAAAATGCATAACATAAATTTTTATTTGCATATTTTGGTACATATTTTCATATAAATTTGCCATTTTTATTCGGTTTTTTTGTTCATAAAAATTACTAATTGACCATTTTCATCAAATTTTGCTCCCTTCAGTTACAACGTTTTCCTTATGTTCTCTCTGTTGGACATCAAACGGCGAAAAATTTTGCCCCAAATCTTGAAAAATTTATGTGCATATTTCTCACTTTTTATATGCATATTTTGCGATTTTATGTGCATATTTTGGGAGCCCTAATTATATGTATTGATTTGTCGGAATTTTGCTTTTTTTGGCCAATTAATAATGTAAAAAGCCTGCAGAATAATATTTGCTCTTTTCTTGCATAATATTTATAAATTCCTGCGATCTTTAATTTGATACAACGTTTATTTATTATTTTTAGAATTTTAAATTCACTATGAAAAATCATTTTTTTGAAAATTTAAACCGCTTTTTTCAAAAAGATACCAAAAATCAATTTTTTCTAGTGATAAAACATTATCCTAAATGTAATTAGGTCATTTAATCTTCATTCAGTGTTTTCTATGAATTTTTTGTTTTCGTGAATTTTTTCAATATTGTATAGGTACATATATTTGCGATCTTTCTTATTACATACATATAATTCCCACCAAAAATACGCATTAAAAACATTTTTTAAATCATCCAATCACAAAAACAAATATATTTAATACAAATGGAATGGAATCATTTGCGGAAAATCGCACTGAAAAGCACAGTGTCATCGCGAATCAGAAAGGCACAGAACGGATGGTCAGCGACAAAACTTGTTTCTTTGCACGAACTAGAACTAGAAACCACACGGCCTGTTGTGGCTGCCGCGGCAACAGTGCCCTCCTCATTCACCTAAACTTTGTTGTACAAAATTAGTTGTTTTTTTTTGAGAATTGAGGTAAAAGGGGACGGGAAAAAATCTCGGCGCAAATTTCAAAAAAAAAAAAATTTTCAAACTTAGAAATTTTTAAAGAAAAAATCTTAGAAAATTTTTTTATAAGAACATTTAAAGAAAAATTTTTTTGAGATTTTTCAGTAATTTTTTTCTTCTAAAGCTTTATAAAAAAAATTTTCTAAGTTTGAAATTTTTACTGCAGATTTTGGGGTGTACCCAGGTAAAACTGGTCAGCGAATATTTGATTTTTTCTGAACCGGCTTGTGATTTTGTTTTTATATTGCTCGTCGATTGTGGCAATTTGACAGGCAAGTAGCCAGAGGGGGAACCTACCCCCCTCCCGGAAATGAAAAATTTTTGTTTAAACAATTTTTCTTAATAAAGTGATCATTAAATTTTCCCGGCACATCTATCGGCACCGCCGGACCCCCATAGTTTACCCTATTTTTTGAAACGTTGACCCTAAAATGGCAAAAATAATACTTTTTTTGGTGAAAAACTGCTAAAACCCTGTTTTTTTGCTCTCCGGTACTAAAATTTATAAAATAAAAATGAATTTATTTTTGCCGCAAAGAGCAAAAAAGTCTTCGGATTTGCCCCTACGAAATTTTTTTTAGCTTCGGGCTTGACTTTGATCAATCATCGGCAATCGCCACACCTCAATGAACGCCTTTTGCACCACTTCGCTGATCTTCAACGGCTCATTGGCAATGCCCTCAAAATTGGCGCTGTCAGTGAACGCGGTGGCCATGCCCATGTTGGTCAACGGTTTGTTCAGTTCGAGAATGGCCTCCAATTTGAACTTGGGCAACTCCACCTGGGAAAAGAAGGGGCGCTTGGCTGGGAAGGGAGCAACTCATTCCACCCCTCATCATTCTCTCCAAGAAAGGGACAACTGGGCCACCCCAAAATCTCGCCGAGACAAAATCGCTGAAATTTAAATTTTTTTTTCAAACTTAGAAATTTTTTAAAAGAAAAATGTTAGAAAATTTTTTTTAAAGAAAGTTTTTCGAAAAAACAGTATCATAAAATTTCAAAAAAAAAACGCTGAAAATTTTCAAAAAAATTTTTGTCTTTAAATTTTCTTATCGGCCGGCGAGATTTTGTCCCGTCCTCAACTGGGCGCGGTGCACCCCAAAACTCAGCCGCCGAAACTCAGCCGACCGAAACTCAGCCGAGACATAATTCAGCCGGGAATAAATTTTTTTAAATTTTCAAGCTTAGAAATTTTTCAAGAAAAAAATCTTAGAATAATTTTTCTTTGAAAATTCTATGAGAAAAAAATTTTCAAGAAAATTTCAGGTGGTTTTTTCAAAATTTACTAAGAATTTTCAAAAAATTTAAAAAAAATCGCTGAAAATTTCTTGAAAATTTTTTTCTCATAGAATTTTCAAAGAAAAATTATTCTAAGATTTTTTTCTTGAAAAATTTCTGTTTGAAAATTTTAAAAAAAAGTTATTCCCGGCTGAATTATGTCTCGGCTGAGTTTCGGCGGCTGAGTTTTGGGGTGCACCGCGCCCAGTTGGGGGCGGGACAAAATCTCGCCGGCCGATAAGAAAATTTAAAGACAAAAATTTTTTTGAAAATCTTTTAAAAGAGGTTTTTTTATTTTTATTTTTTTGCCTTATTTTTTCTTTTTTTAATTTTTGAAGCGTTTTTTGAAAAAGTTTTTTTTTCAGTAATGCACCAAATTTTTTTATTATTTTTTTTCTTATAAAAAACTTTCAAAGAAAGTCGCTGATCACGATTCAGGCATCCATTTCGTCCAATTTTCGAATCCCGAACCCAAATTCGGACAAAAAGTCGAATTTCGTTCTTTCGCCTAAAAATGATTTAAACACATGGAAACATTCTGAAAACCACGAATATTGCAATAAAAGATCATTAAACTCTTTTCATTCGAAAAAAGCGAAATTTGAAGTTTCGACTTTTTGCCCGAATTCGGGTTGGGGGTTCGAAGTTGGGCGAAATTGATGCCAGAATCTTGATCAACGACACCCTGAAACCCCCTAGAAACTTTTTAGAACGACTTTTTAAATTTTGAAAATTTCCGCCAAAAAATAGGGGTACCATCTTAATTATTACCGAAAAAACAACGGTGAAATTGTAAGAAAGTAAAAAAAAATAATAGTGATAATTAATAAGTGATTGATGAGTGAGTGATTTCGTTTCATTTTGTCTCTCCATCGTCGCCCAATTTTTCTTAGCTAAGGATTTGATGGTGTTTGAGTTTTTTACAATGTGTGGTAGGCAATTAGGTAGTATGCTGTGTTTTTTTTTTGTCTGTCGGTGGCTACGGGCCTGTTTACCTTCACCTCGCACACGTCCCACCCTTTGATCAGTTTCATCAGCTTTTTGCCGTCCAATTGAGCCAACAATTTTGTCAGTCCAAAGCGTTCCTTGGGCAACAGCACGAACATGAACTCTTTTCCACCTTTGTAAGGCATGCCGAGGAGTTGAAGCTGTACAACAAACAGAACATTGGCACATTCAAAGGAAAAAGGCATGAAAAGTGAGGTGAACGACCTGAGTGTCCTCGGAATAAATGAAATAGGCCTTCAAACGCATCATTTCCAGCTAAAAAAGAAGTCAGATTTGGTCATTTATGGACAAAATCGGTGCCCTTATAAAGTTTAATCCGCATAAATTTCCTTCCCATAGAATTACAAATGCCAATACTTTTTCACGGCGCCGCTGACGCGAGTTTAGGGGTCGTTTTGGCGCCAGGGGCAGGTTTTTAATATTTTTTTTTGTGCTAGAATAATATGAAAAATGCATTCTTGAGTTTTCTGGTTCGCTGCAGATAATGAATAGGGTCACGCAGTGAGAATCGGTAAATTTCAAAAAAAAAAATTAGGTGATTTTTTTTTGAAAATTTTGAGTAAGCGCCCATTGGAAATTAAAAGTTTTTCTCTGTCAGAAATTTATTCCAATCTCACCCTGGTGCCAAATCGACCCTTTTCCTCTTCTGACACGAACCCCGCACCCATTTCGACTGATAGTGAACGAGTCCCATGGTCTGCTAAGTCCCATGGTCTGCTAAGTCCCATGGTCTGCTATTATTATTATCATTCATCACGAATTTTGTTATTTTAATTTAAGCGGTTCGAAATGGATGCCGGATTCGTGAATAGTGTGGGTGGCCTTGAAAACTGATAATTGGCATTTCCAATTTTAAATGCAATTGGTCTAACGATTAGACATATGGGTGTTTTCGCCGGGTGCACTTCATTCGCAACGCCCCCCCCCCGAGAAATTTTTAAAAAATTGCTAACAGAAATTTTTCAATAAAAAAATCTTAGAGAAAGTTTTTTCGAAAGAAAATTCTAATAAAAAAATTTCGAAAAATTTTATAGTGAATTATCAAGTTTTTTAAAAATATTTCCATAAAATTACTGAAAATCTCTCGAAAAATTTTTTTCTTAGAATTTTCTTATGAAAGAAAGGGGACCGAGCTGCTCCCGTTTTCGCCACCTCTTTGGTGTTTTCCGCGTCCACATAAAACGCCGCCTTTATGGTGAATTTTGAGTCGAATTTGTTCGCCCATGTGCCTTTGAAGTAAATCGCGTTGATCAGCACCAAACTGCAAAAAAATAAATAAATAATTATTTTCAAACTTTTACAATTTTTTTTTTGTTGCTATTTCCATCAAATAACATTTAAAAAAAATAAATATTCGGACTTTTGAAATTGCCGCAGAAGGCCGAAGACAGCCTAATTCAAAAACTTTATGATTTTTTTTTACGTTTTCTTTTTTTTTGTTATTTTTTTTGCGGAACGATGTTTTGTCCGGCGACGTTTTTGGTCCAAAAGTATGTTATGCATTGAATAAGATTAGATTTGCCACAGAATTTTTGAAACAAAATTAAAAAACTTTTACCGAGTGTTCTCGTCAAAATTGTCGGGCGTGACCAAATCGCGGATTTTCTTATGAGTCGCTTCTTTCACGAACTTGTTGATTTTCTGAAGGCGAAAAATAATGTTTCCCAACTTTTAATGAAACAAAAAATTTTTGCACCAAAAGGATTCACCACTGTCCGTATGCTTTTTAAGAAAAAAAACCCCAAAATTTGACTTTTATGAAGAGTTATTATTCTAACGGAATGGAATGGCTTAAAAATGAAGCAATTTTTGACATTTTTAGCTGATATTTTCCTATTTTTGGGACTGATTTCGCATTACGCCAATAAAACTTTTCCCACCTCCGCCGTCCCTTTGCCGTCCTCAAAGTCCACCGTCTCAAACTGTCCCCCGTAATTTCCCTCAATTTGCCCTTTGAACGCGTCCTTCACTCGGATGCCTTTCTTCATGACGTACACTTTGTTGGCCGTCTCCAAAGTGTTGCTGCTGTTCGTCCCACTTGTGATGACCGATTTGAGCAAAGCGCCGAAATATTTGTGCACCTCCGACTCGGGCGCGCCTACACAAAAAGAGAGGGGAAATTAAGTCCCAGGATTTTGGCTTGGCGGGGGTACCTCCGACACAATGGGATTCGAACCCAAGACCGAGTTTCGGCAAGTGGGACAGGACCTGACACCTCTTTTTTTTTTGCTCTTCAACTGAAGACCACTTTCCTTTTTTTTGCTATTTACCCAATAAAAAAAACTTTGTTTTCCCGCTGCTGGGTAAAAACGACACTTTTTTCACTAAAAATGACCCAATTTTGGCCGTTTTAGGCAAAAAACTTGTAAAAATAGTGCAAAATGGAGGTCCGGCGGTGCCGATAGGCGCCGCCTTTTGCATTTTTTAATGCGATTTGTTAACGAATTTTGTCCAACAAATGAAAAAATTTTGCGCATTTGAGGCATTTTTTCAGATTTTCATCAAAAAATTGTCGGTTTCAGGTTTTTTGAAAATTTAGCGAAATTTTTTTGGAAAATTTGGGTCAGGCTAGGGTCTGGGGGAAGGGTACCACCAAGAAAAATCTAAAATTTTAGCAAAATATACTATTTTTTCCTTAAAAATTAAAAACGGGGGATTGGGGGGTAATTAAAAGGGGATAATTATTTGTCAGTCCCTCATTATTTAGGTGCGGCATTTTTCAAGGGCACTGAAAAGAACGGAATTTTTTGTTTTCAAAAATAGGAGGGAATGTATGTTCTGGGATTTTCGAAATTGCAGATAGCGAATCTGGCATTTATTCGTGCCAAATTCGAATTCCAGACCCAAAAAAATCGAACAAAAAACCATAAATTCTAAAAATGGGTTTGCGTAATTCTTCAGTTTGTGAATTTCGAAAAAATTCCCACCCTTTGCCAGCAGTTGGCCCATTTCTTCGCCGGTCTTTTCCTTGGCGCCAGCGTAAACCATGGACAAAGTGACGGCGACAGAAAACGGCGAAACAATGCACGAACGGTCGTCCGTGGACACTTCGCGCAGCAATTTCAACGCAAAATCGGCCTGTGCCTCCAAAATGAGGGGGACATTTGGCGATGGGGGAGAAGACATTAATTAATGGCGGATAATGAGGCAATTTGAAGGAAATCAAAGAGATTGCTTAAAACGAAAATGAGACAAAAGCTAAAGAATAATAAAATATGCATAACATACATACATAAATCATATATAATACTTTACGAAAAGTTGGCATTTTTATGATTTTTTCATGAGTTTTAGGAATTTCCAGTAATTTGATTAACAAAAAAAATATATTAAAAAGAGAAAAAACGGCTCTATTCCAATTTATTTACGCGTCTGGCTCAAAATAATTGGCGTAATAAACATAATGCCAATGTATTCAAAAACGTTACAAAGTATCTTAATGTTTGATCAAGTTCCTAATCAGAGTTCAGTGCTTCCAATTCACTTAAAATATGTCAAATCAGATGTTTTTTAGAGATAATAAAATAAAAAATTAACTTATAACATTTAAGAAAGTTTCAGTGTCTTATTTTTGTTGTTTAGTTTTGATCACATTTGATCAGTCATAACTCGATTCATTCCCCCACTAAATCGAAATAAATTTACTATTATTCGAAAGATATTGAAAAGAAGAATCTTTTTCTAAGCGAAGGTTAAGAAATTTGAATTCTTTGAAAAAAGTTGTGAGATTTTAAAATTTTCATTATGTTATAAGCCCTAAACCGCGGATTTCAACCAAAATGCAAAAATTTATTCTTTTTGTATTGGTTCTAAAAGGCTAAAGTGATTCTGTAACCATAAAATCAAAATTTTAGAATTTGCGAATTCCATGTTTTTTCATGTGTTAGAGACATTGAAAATAGTACGCCAAAGGGAGAGGGAAAAGAAATTCACAAAATTTTTCACCAAATAACTTTTGATTTAGCCTTAATTTTGCATAAACCTTCTATATTATTCGATGCAGAATTTTTTTCTCTATCGATATGGAAAATTTGATATGGATTTAACTAGCAGAAAAAAAAGTTAAACAAGATGAAGTAAATGTTGTTTTTACATTGTTAAGATGGAGATAGTACATAAAATTGAGAGAATTAAAGATAAAAAGACAAGTAACAGAACGCCAATATTTTTCTTTATTATTAAATAAAATATTTTTTGCCACTTTTTTTCCTTTTTTACCGTCCATGGGTATTTTTGCATATGAAAGTAAAAAATGTCTATTTTTGAAAAAACTTAAAAATTTTTTGGCATTCTATCATTGTAATCATTATTTTTTGCTAAATGCCTAAATTTGACCTAAAATAGATGAGTCTGTATCGTTTCGGCGCCGCCGTTTCGGCGACACCGTTTCGGCGCCAGAGTCGTTTCGGCGCCAAGCCAAAATTAAAAAATCATGAATCAGTGAAAATTTTTAAGCGATTTAAATTTTCAAATTTTTTAATTTTAACAAAAATGTAGAATAACAATAAACTAATAAAAGTTTTCACCAATTTTTTTCACATCAAATTTTTCATAAAATTGTTACTAAAATGATTTAAAACAAACAATTTACGGGTTATGATAATTGCGCGAAATGCCTCGCAGAAATTCCAAAATAATATGATGGTTTGGGTTTATGTGGTAATTGTGATCATTATCATTGTTCGGGTTCACCGGAAATGCCGGCGGTACAATCAGTTGGTCAACGCTTTTAGGAACCACAGGTGGGTGCATTGACTTCATGTCGTGCCCTTTTGATTGACTTCATCTTCTGAAACAAAACAAAAAAAATTTACTATTCTGCGTTTCTGATTTTTGGCGCCGAAACGACCCTGGCGCCGAAACGGCGGCGCCGAAACGACCCGTTCCCAAAATAGATACATAGTTTTCCGTGAAAATCTACTTAAAATATGGTCAAAAAATTTTTTCTCCCGGCGGCGCCAAGCCCTTCGCCACCTAAAAATTAAAAATCAATTTTCTTCTTAACAAATTGACCCAAAATCGCAAAATTCTTCATTTTTTGGTGAAAATCTTTAACAAATCCAGCTTGAATTTTCTCGGCGGCGCTACGGCACCAGCAGACCCGCCTCCCCCCCCCAAGTTCACACAAATATTTTGAAAAAAGAGCGCCGCAAAGTTTTATGCCTGCATTCAAATTTGTTTTCTCAATGTTGCTCTTTCACAGAAATGCCTCTTTGGTTACTACAATTGTTTTATCGATGCATTTAAACAAAATAAACGTGGTGAGCCGAAGCGAATCGAAAGAGGCGGGTCATTTCAGTACGGAAGAGTTATTGGAATAATTAATTAATTATTTAAATTTAAAATTGAATAATAAGCTAATAATAACAAAATATATTTGGTTCTATTTCAGTTTACACGACCACAAAAAAAGACACGACCACTGAATAATTTGACAAATTTCATGCACCATAACTTTTTCAAGAAGCATCCTAATTAAACATTCTTGATATTATTTTATACCCTAAGTGTCCTTTATTTGCCTTTAAAATTTCAGAAAATTTGGTTGAGTTTCAAAAAAATTCTGGTCAAAAGGTTACCAAATCAATTTTTGAAATTTACAAGCCACAACTTTTTTGAAACACAACCAAATTTTTTGAAATCTTAAAAGCAAATAGAGGTCCCGGTCACTAGTAAGGAGTGATCTGATCAAGTTGGTGTAAGAGACTTTTTTGATCAGCACCCAAAGTTATGCAAGCATGAATTATTTCAAGTTTTAAATGAAACTATAAGGTAGTTTTTCAGGTTTGAGTCAAGACTTCTGGGGGATTATATTTCACTCATAAAAATGCAATTTGTTTGGGAAATATTAAAATAATAAATCGAAATTGTAATTATGGTCAGCAAATCTAATTAATTGATTAAAATAATTATATTATTAATTAATTAAAATTATTCCGCACTGAAATGACCCGCCTCTTCCGATCACCCCGCACTCATACTTTTTTCGCTTCGCCACGCGCATACTTTTTTCGCTTCGCCACGCGCATACTTTTTTCGCTTCGTCATAGCACGGTGGGGGTCGATTGGGCCCCGCCGATTGGGCCCCGGTACGATTGGGCCCCGCCGATTGGGCCCCGGTACGATTGGGCCCCGCCGATTGGGCCCCGGTACGATTGGGCCCCATGGGGCAGTCACTTTTTTAGTCGACTTTTGGTTTACTCTCACTAAAGAAAAATTATTACCTATGTATATTTTTAAATAAATGGTTTTTTTAATCGTTAGCTTTGTTGCACATTAATTAAAATGTATTTTTTTCATGTTGGGTTCGAACCTGGACCTCCGAAAAATAGGAATTTAACCCACTGATCCACCGTTTTTTTTAATTTTCCCCCACTTCACCACCTTCCCTGAAGGGGAAAACACAGTCAAAATTTTGATTTTTGAGGTCCAATAACTTTTCTATTTGGCTTCACCACACCGCTAACACTAAAAATTCAGAGTAGCCGGCCCTGCACTATCAAATAGTTATGATACATGCATTTTCTGACACAGTTCTGACGGTTCCCTTGTTAGATTTGGCCCAAGCTATAAGCTTAATTTTGTAAAAAAAATGTATTGTACGAACTGCTATTGTACGAGTTATTGCCTTTGTAAGAATGGATAGAATTTCATACTTAATAAATTTATGAATAATTTAATTTTTTTAAAACAAAGTGAACGAAAAAAAAGTGGCTGCCCCATGGGGCCCAATCGGCGGGGCCCAACCGGCGGGGCCCAACAGAAAAAGGAAGGCAACGGCAGGGAGGAGGAGAAAAAGTTCATTGTTGACGGGCCCGGGTTCAGCAGCAGACTTGGCATCCTCCCTTTTGCATTGGACGGCACAAAACGAAGCGAACGGAGCGCGGTGGCACAAAATGGGAAATGACGGCACAAAAACAAAAATAAAAGTGAATTTTTTGACTTCTAAGGCACTCCTAAAATGGGACAGTTGAAAAATTGCAATTTTATGAGTATTTTAAATGGAACAAAAAAGGCAAAAACAAAAATCTTTTACTGCAAAAAATATGTACGCTTAGAATTATTTATGTAAGCAAAGATAATAAAATGTACGCAGTGAAAAGCCTAAAAAACTAATTTTTTTCGAATTTCCAACCAACAAAAGCAAAAAGAAAGAGCATAAATTGAATTTATGGCGAAATGACATTTATTTTTTTTCAAATTTGCGGATCCTGCTGCAGGATATGAACTCAAAATTTATTTGTTTCGGGGCGGGATCACTCGGGTATTAATCCCACCAAATCTCGCATTTAAAATTTGCGGGATGCCGTGCAGGAGTGCTTGGTTTTTTAAATTCCAAAAATTAGAATTAATTTAAAATTAATAAAAAAACAATAATAATTAGGGCCTGTAATTATATGTAGGATATATAAAATCGCAAAATATGGCCATAAAAAAAATCTGTTACAATTGCACTCTAATTTTCCAATTTTTTCCCGACGACGCCTACCGCGCCTCCTGTCCCAATTGTCCAAACAAATTTTCTTGGAAAAGCGCTCCGCAAAAACATTTTTATTGATTTTTTTCAATAATAAAGTTTTCCAAAGTGCTTTTTTTCAATTGGGAGCCCTAGTTTTAAGGCTTTGGAGGTTCAGTCCCAAAGTTGTCGAATCTGGTGAGGTACTATATTCTCCAATTTTTCCGAAATAGCAGCAACAACATAACACATACCGTACCATACAGTGTTTATCTTGATAGGCACACCATGACAAAAGAAAAAACGGTAATATTTTGGAAAATTTTCTGGTTTTTGGGGTCAAATTTTCAAAATTTAACAAGTCGTTCAAAACAAGTTTATAGGGGTTTTCGAGGTCGCTGATCACGATTCAGGCATCCATTTCGTCCAATTTCGAATCCCGAACCCAAATTCGGACAAAAAGTGGACAAACGTTCTTTCGCCTAAAAATGTCGCGAAATATGGAAAATATTGATATGGAAAGTCATCCTAGAAGCTTCAAACAAGCTAAAAACATGTTTTTCGTGCGTTTAAATTTGAAGTTTCGACTTTTTGCCCGAATTCGGGTTGGGGGTTCGAAGTTGGGCGAAATTGATGCCAGAATCTTGATCAACGACACCCTGAAACCCCCTAGAAACTTTTTAGAACGACTTTTTAAATTTTGAAAATTTTCGCCAAAAAATAGGGGTACCATCTTAATTATTACCGAAAAAACAACGGTGAAATTGTAAGAAAGTAAAAAAAATAATAGTGATAATTAATAAGTGATTGATGAGTGGGTGATTTCGTTTCATTTTGTCTCTCCATCGTCGCCCCATTTTTCTTAGCTAAGGATTTGATGGTGTTTGAGTTTTTTACAATGTGTGGTAGGCAATTAGGTAGTATGCTGTGTTTTTTTTTTGTCTGTCGGTCCGTCATGTTCAAAATTATAAGTCCTCCAGCTTAATGCATTTTTAGGTGTGCAATGCCGCCGAATAGCCCGAGTCCGCCGAGCAACCGTCGTCACCGTTCTCTGGAAAATCCAAATAAAATTAGGATTTTTAAACAACTTTTTCATAAAAAAGCAAAAGAATCGATTTCGAACGAAGTCCCGAGCAGAGCTCTCAATTTTGTCGAATTTGTTAGATTTACATGAATTTTGCAAATGTCTTTTTTTGTAATTAATTTTTCGCCGGCTTTTGTTTCCCGGACAAACCCTTAAAACTTGGAAAAATTTGGTAAATTAAGACGAAGGGCGAAGGTTGTCTTCTGTCGTCTGATGACTACCGTATTTTCTCTAATTATATGCCCGTATCAATAATCTACCCCTTTCGAAGTAGGTTGAAAATAATTTCCCCGTCTTTATTTATCTCCCCGAGGGGCTAAAATGGAATTTTTATTTTTTCTAAAAAATAATTTCTTTTTATATTTTAATAAAAATTGATTTTGAAATTCGTTTGAATGTTTAGTAAAACGTTCTTCAAAAAAAAGAGATAAAAATAAAAGAGAAAATACCTCATAATAATCAAAAAATATCGGATTTCCTAGTATTTTAATTTGTGAAAACGCTCTTTCAAAAGGCGTTCTGAATTTTTCTAAAAAATCGCAAATTTCCAGAATTTCTGGAAATAATTATTTTTAAAGCTTTATTCACTAACATTGTCCAACCCTGAAGTGAGTTTGAATTTCCAAAAATTTGCATAAATTTCCCGGGCTCAAAAAAATGAAAAAATTTTTAAAATTAAAAAATTCCAAATTTCTGAAACGCAAATAAGGTTCATTCATATTCCTATTTCAATATTTTGGGGTTTTATCAATTTTGTGTAAATATTTTGGCATTTTTCGAATATTTCATGTAAAATTCAGAAATTTTTTAACAAAAATGCAATAAAAATGCTTTTTTTTTTTGACGCGATGACATTTTCTGGAGACATATTAAAAATAAATTTGAAAAATTTTCCACTAAATAAATCTGTCGAAAAATAATCCCCCCCTCCCCTTTATCCCCCGTATCTAATTATCTCCCCCTTTCTGAGGGGGTTGAAAAATAATATACCCGGGCAAATAAAAAGAGCAAATACGGTAATTCCCTCAATTACTGTGTTCAATTGTGATTTAATTCATTGAAGATATCAACAATTCCAAAAAATGAAAAACATGAAAAGTGAAAATTTTATTTATTTTAATGCGGACCACGTCCCGGCGCAGTATTGGCATGATGGTGATCATCATGACGGTGAAATTGATGATGATGCTCTGCCCAAAAATGCCTCCTTTCCTCATCTTCAGCATCGTCGTCCTCGTCTTCGAGTTCGTCTCCACATGCACTTGAACGACATGACGAGTCGGTGATGGTCTGCTGATCAGCAGCAACACAGGCAAAGGAGGCCATTGCGTTTGCCATCGTTGTGGTCGCGGTTGGCATTGGCACTGGTTGGTAATGATCCGCGGTGTTCAATGAGTCCAGATCAGACGATGAAAGCTGCAACTCTTCGTCTTCATCCTTCACAGTCTCGTCACACTCATCCTGTGATAATGATGATGTAATTATATATTTGGAAATTACAATGAAGTGATCTCTTATCAAATCAGAGATGAAAAAAACCAAAAGAGAGAAAGGAAGATTGAGAAAAAAAATGTATAGAAAGATAATAAAAAAAAAACAAAGCGAAAGGGAGAGGGAGAGGAGGAGAGAAATAAGTGAGTACAATCGAGAGAGAGAGAGAGAGAGAGAGAGAGAGAGAGAGGGAAAGAGAGAAGAGAGGGAGAGAGAGACAGAGGGAGAGAAAGAGAGAGAACCAAAATAAAAAGGGAGCCGAGAATAGGAATAAGCAATGAGTAAAGAGAAAATAAAAACAAAGAAATTATGTGATCATAGAATAGAGGGAAACTGTTTAAAAGTATAGGAGAAGCGGTAGAGAGAGAAGCATATCATACGGTATAAACAGGCATTTACCGTACCTCTTGCTCCTCGGCCCGTGCCTCTTCCTCGTCAATGGAACAAAGGCGTGGCACACTGCGCGAACGGCTGAGAGGTGGCCGAAAATTGAGTGCGCCGGTCTGAAAAACAACAAAATATGCATTACCATTTCTAATTAAAAATAAATGTTTGAAAAATTTAACACACACAATGGGATTCGAACCCAAGACCGAGTTTCGGCAAGTGACAAAGGCAAAGACCACCACGCCGGAAAACGTATAAAAACCTTTTTAAAAATTTTGTAGTAGATTTGAAGGTTTGTGAAAAATTCCAAAATATGTATGGGTGGTACAAGGATCATATATTGATTTTAAAAAATGTCACGACAATTTATGATTCGATTCATGCGTTAATTTCTCGGTCAGTCCCGAATATCGGTCGCGGGAATTGAGTCATTCTCGATGGCCTTATTAATGCATTTTCTGGCAGCACAAGAAATGAAAAGTTTGCCTGCAGAACGGCCTTGCGCCGTGGCATCATTATCGCCGTCGTCTGTTGCTGCAGCTGCGCGTGTTCACCGCCAGTGCCGTTGCTGCTACTGCACGCGACCGATGCGACGGCGGTGCCGGCGGACGACGCAAAATGCAGCACACTGTTCCGGCGATGGCGTGTCCGTTCGGCGGACGCCTTCTCGCGCTTGTACTCCTTGAAAATGGCAACGGAGGAAATTTTTTTTAGAAATAAACATTTAAAAATTTTTTTGTGGTTCATTGTAGGGGTGGCACGGAATTCCGAGTTCCGACATTTTTGATAAAAAGTCGGAATTTTTTTGATTTTTTTTTTTCAAAAAATTAGCAATTTTTGTATAATTTTCTGTTAATAAATTGCATTGAAATTTTTAAAAATTTCCCGGCGGCGCCTATCGGCACCGCCGGACCTAAAAATCCTTAATTTTCTTGAAAATGTGCTCGAAATCGCTAAATTTGGCCATTTTCGTGGACAAATCTGTTAACAAATCGCATTAAAAATCACTAAAATTTTTCCAGCGGCGCCTATCGGCACCGCCGGACCTCTCCCCCTATTAACCAAATTTTCTTTGGATAAAGCGCGCCGCAAAAAAGGGTGTAACTGTCCCAAAAAAAAAAAATTCAAAAATAATGTAAAATTACATAAAAATATTTTGAAAATCATTAAAAAAAATTTAAATTAATATAGAAATATACTAAAAACAGTTTGATATCACCTTTACATGGTTAAGAATTTTAAAATGTAGCCTATTAAATATTAAAAATTTTTTTTAAATTATATTTTATATTTTTTGAAAAATTCCGACTTCCGAAAAATTTTTGAGCCTCGGAATTCCATCCCTGGTTCATTGTCATTGGCTCTATTGGCGTGCTAGAAAATGCCGCCATTGGTTCAGTTCCGGAACACCGAAAATCTTTTTTTTTTTTTTTAATATTTTTATGCAATTTTTATGCCCACCCCAAACCATAATTGTGCAAGGAGAAAATGAAAAAATTTGCCAAGTGACCTCCTCCCAACCCAAAACGTCACCGAAAGATTCTTTGTCCTGAATTTTCATCCGTAAAAAAATAATTTTGTTTTTTTAGGATTTACAGATTAATAGCTTTTTCAAGTGCTTTCAAGCAATACCAAGAAATGTTTAAGATGAAGTTTTGTGGTTTTTTACTGACAAATTAAAATTTAATTTCATAATTTTTTTCTTACTTTGGAAAATGTTTTATTTTTTTAATAAATCCCCCCCCCCTCCGATTACTCACTTGGAGTGCCGATTGGAGATGTCTGCGCAATGTTTGGTGCATCTGTTGGGGCTCGTCCGCCCGGCGACAGAGCACGGCATGGCACCGCAGTTCGGGCTTCATCCGCTTGCCCTCGTGCTTTACAAAAAACGAAGTAAAAAAAAACTATTCCCAATTTTAAATTTGTTTGAAAAAACCAAAGCTAAGGGTTCAAAAATCAATGTTTTACGTGCCGAATTAGGACTTGTATCTGGGTTTCATATTTGGCCTGGTTTTCTGGCCAAACAAAAATACAGGAAATCCAAGGCCTGGAATCAAATTTTTAATCAATTATTTTTGTGATTTTTAATTGGGTCCCAACTTTTCCATTTAAAAACTCCGAGAAAATTGTTTTTTTTTTGTTTGAAAAAACGAATTAAATTTTTTTCATTGAAAAAACGTTTAGAAATGGAGAAACATAGCCAAAGCAGCAAGCACCTTGTAAATCCAGCAGAACACGCGCTAAATTTAGGGGAAATTTAAAAAAAAAAATTTCATGAAAATTTAAATATTTTAAAATATTTTCAAAATACCGATTGAAAAACAAAAATTTACCGGAATAATCTTAATTTTTTGATGAATATCTGTTAGAAAAGAGAGATTAAATTTCAAAATTCGCCCGGTGGCCAATTTATGCCAAAAGGAATTGAATCGAGGCGATACATCGACTCAAGGAATGTGGAGCCAAAAACATCATTCATAAAAATTAATTTTTTTGTGAGATTTTTTGGATCTAATTAAAAAAAACCAATTAATTAACATAAAAATAATTTTTTGAAATTTTAGATTTTCAATTAAAAACAATCACCACGGCAATTTTTTTGCCGTGGTTCTCAAAGAAAAAAAAGTTTTCAAACAAAAAAATAAAAATAAGGAGAGGGAGGGTAGTGAGAAAGGCGTCGCCGGTGAAAACTTTGAAATTTTTAATCAAATTGCACCAAACAAACTCACCCAATGCACGTCTCGGCCCTGAGCCCAGACCGGCACACGCACAGGCGCATCGCCAACTGTTGCGCCTGTTGCTGGCCAAAAGTGGCGCCGGCGCCGTGGCGCGTCGCGCCTTTGGCGACGGTGGCGCCCCACGCGCGCGTAATCACTGCCGAGGGGAGGGGGAGGAAAGTGTTAAAAATGGAAAATAGGACACAAAAAATATAATTTAAAAAAAGCGCCAAAAAACGCAATGGCAAAAATGCAAACCGTAATTTTTGAAATCTGTCTATTTTTTGCAAAAAGCCGCTACAAAATCAGAGGGTGGGCAATTGCGCTTTTAAAATTTAAGGGCCTTTTTAAGTCGATGAATTGAAAACGGAAAAGGCTTAAAACAATCTTCTTTGGCTGTTGGGCCAATAATTTTCATGGTGTTAGAAGTTAAGAGAAATTTCAATGAATGAATGCCGCGGAAAAAGCCCAAAAATCAGGGCAATAGTAACGAACATTGGTCCTGAATTTTTTTTTAATTTATTTAGGTAACCCGAGGCGCTGAGCACGCATTGCCTTATTTTGGCTCAATTACTAACCCGAACCACAGGCTCGAAAATTTTTCGAGAATTTAAAAAAAAATTTTTGGAATTGCCTGGCTATTATTATTGCTCACAACTAGTTTCATCCAAGATCCCCTGCGTCATTTTCCAAAAGATTGCAAGATTCGTGCTAATTGTAAGAAATAATTTTCTTAAAGCAAAAAAAAAAAAAGATTTTCGGGACAAATAAAGAGAAGTAATATTGAAAAAAACACGAAAAAAATCTGAAAAATTGGTTGGAAGACTCTTTTTTCCAACGGGTACCCCCCCCCAAGGTCAGAAAATCCTTTAAAATTTCAACCAATTTCAGTCCCAAAAATTCCCAAAAAAATTAAAACCTTCCAACGGACGGTCAATGGACGTGTCGCCCTTGCCCATGATTGTCAACATGTTGCCGAGGTATGTCACCTGGAAGACGGACAAATGTCAACATAAAATTGATACTTTTTTCAAGAATTAATTCCTCCCCCCCCCAAAAAAAAATTGGCATTTTCAGTAACAAAATTTCAAAATTCAGTAACAAAATTTCAAAATGTTGGCAAAATTCGATAAAATAACATGGAAAATTCAACCGATCCGTTGAAAATTGGGCACATCCCTTCCAAGGCCTCCAGTTTTTCCATGTTTTTGAATGAAAAACTCAAATCCAACTAAATTTGCCAATCAAATTTTGGCAATCATGGAGTTTACTGGTCCCATTTTTTTTGTTTTTAAAATATTAGAAAAAATTGTTCTATGGCTATTTTAAGGTGCTGAGCACGAATACGGCCTTATTTTTGACCAATTCTGAACCCCGAACCCGGATTCGAACATTTGGTAATAGTGTACATGGTAGCCCCCCCCCTTTTAAAAAAAGAAAATTAAAAAATTTTTTCATAAATAAAGTTGTTTATAGGAATTCAATTTTCGAAAAAATTCCAAACATGCAAAATAATGCATGAAATAAAACGGAAAATCGATTCATAAGGCAAGATATAGTATTCCGTGTATTTGAACTGGTTTTTTTCATATTTTGAATTTTTTGAAAATTGAATTTTAGAATTTTTGTTCGAATCCGGGTAAGAGGTTCGAAATTTCTCGAAATAGGTGTCATAATCGTGTTCTCCTACCCTGAAAACCTATGAAACAACTTTAAGAATATTTTTTAAACATTTTAAAAAACAAAAAAAAAACGGGACCAGTAAACTCCATGATTGCCCAAATTTTTTGGTAATTATATTATATCTTTTTAAGGTCCCGAAATTTTTTAAATTCTAATAACATATTTCTGGGGATTTTGAGATGAAAACCGGCACATAGTTGACAATTTAGGCTTTTTTTAAAGTTCTCCAAAAAACCATAGCCAATATATTAAATTTTGGCAGTTAATCCAAAAAAATTTTACCCAAAATTTCCGTCCCCCAAAATTTTGTAATACAAAAATTGGCCCACTTGGTGGCTCTCTTCCGGCGGGTTCAAATCGTAACATTTTTTTCGGTTACGGAAGAAAAAGGAAGGCAACGGCAGGGAGGAGGAGAAAAAGTTCATTGTTGACGGGCCCGGGTTCAGCAGCAGACTTGGCATCCTCCCTTTTGCATTGGACGGCACAAAACGAAGCGAACGGAGCGCGGTGGCACAAAATGGGAAATGACGGCACAAAAACAAAAATAAAAGTGAATTTTTTGACTTCTAAGGCACTCCTAAAATGGGACAGTTGAAAAATTGCAATTTTATGAGTATTTTAAATGGAACAAAAAAGGCAAAAACAAAAATCTTTTACTGCAAAAAATATGTACGCTTAGAATTATTTATGTAAGCAAAGATAATAAAATGTACGCAGTGAAAAGCCTAAAAAACTAATTTTTTTCGAATTTCCAACCAACAAAAGCAAAAAGAAAGAGCATAAATTGAATTTATGGCGAAATGACATTTAATTTTTTCAAATTTGCGGATCCTGCTGCAGGATATGAACTCAAAATTTATTTGTTTCGGGGCGGGATCACTCGGGTATTAATCCCACCAAATCTCGCACTTAAAATTTGCGGGATGCCGTGCAGGAGTGCTTGGTTTTTTAAATTCCAAAAATTAGAATTAATTTAAAATTAATAAAAAAACAATAATAATTAGGGCCTGTAATTATATGTAGGATATATAAAATCGCAAAATATGGCCATAAAATATGGACAACAAATCGCGAAATATGGACATAAAATGGCAAAAATATGGACATACATTTTCCAAATTGAGGGTGTAATTTCTCAATTTTTCTTCAAATTCGCTAAATGTAAAGTAAAACGTTCAAAAATGGCTAAATATGGTATTAAAAATTATTTTAGAGGAAAAAAACAAGACACAGCTAAAATTTACTCATTTTGGCGAAAAATCAAACCTAAAAGCGAAATTTTCGTTTTTTTACTCATTTTTGATATAAATTTATCAATTTTTAAGAAAATTTAAATTCTTTAAATTTTTCAAGTTTCAAGAAAATTTTGCTAAAAATGATTTTTTTTTGGAAAATTTTCTGGTTTTTGGGGTCAAAACGGAAAATTTAGCTGATGGGGGCCGTTCTAATAGAGGTTTTTTAGAAAAATGCCAAAATATGGACATAAAATATGGACAAAATGCCAAAATATGGACAAATATGGAAATATGGAAATATGGACAAATATGGAAATATGGACATAAATCGCGAAATATGGAAAATATTGATATGGAAAGTCATCCTAGAAGCTTCAAACAAGCTAAAAACATGTTTTTCGTGCGTTTCAGGCCACCCTCAGTCCAGGAAAAAAATATGGATTTCCATATAATTACAGGCCCTAATAATAATTTTAGGGCTGGCGTCATATATAAAAAAGTGCAGTGGATTGACGTCAGTTCGCAATAGCGCATTATGAGCGAAATTTTGTGCTTCGAGAAAAAAAAACCCTAAATTTTCAAAAAAAAAACTCCCCCTAAAAAATTTGATTAACTCTCGGAAAAAAACAACGCACCCTATAGGTAGAAAATGATGAAGTCTGGAAACCGCCTATTAAGAGGCGCGGTAACCGGCCTATGTGTGAAAAAAATTCCTTCATTCTCAAACTGTGGTGGTGGTGGAACAGCAGCGCAGTTCCGTTCGCCTGAGTTTTTTTAAATAATGAGTCGGGGGGGGGGGGAGGGAATTGGAGAAATTTTTTTCTGAAAATGTAAAAATTGGCGATCACTGTTCAGTACAAAGTACACACACAGCCACCAATCACCAAAGTGATGATGGACTTTTGCTGCAGTGAGGTGGGGCACAACAGATACAACAAATATTCTATATAATGATGATGATTCATTCGTTTATTCATTCATTTTTCGCACTCACATCCCCCGGCGGAGGAGGCTGAACTGATGAATGAAATACAGTTTAAAAATCGGATGTAATGCTGAAGAACGAGTGGATTTTCCGTGTGTTTTGAGTTGTAATTGTGTTCCCAAGGTATTGTGTTTGAGAAAAAACACAGTTTAAAATTCGGAATCAAAAGCAGGGCGCGTGTAAAGTGTAATGGTTCAAATTAGTTTGTTATTTATATAGTAAGTCTGCCATTTTTAGATGCAAAAAATGGATCAATAAATTTAGAAATTGTCGGACCCGTGCCTTGATAGTTGGCCTGCCCCGGCTTTATTGGCCGGGTCCCTTGCTCAGGTTTTATTGGCCGGGTCGGGGGCTTGACAGTTGGCCGGTCCCGGATGTAATGCTGAAGAACGAGTGTATTTTCCGTGTGTTTTGAGTTGTAATTGTGTTCCCAAGGTATTGTGTTTGAGAAAAAAACACAGTTTAAAAATCGGAATCAAAAGCATTCACTGTGTGTATTTTCCGTGTGTTTTGAGTTGTATAGCGTTCTCATTTGTAATTGTATTTGTGGAAAGGGTGGAATGAAAATACAAAAAAAAAACAGTTTAAAAACACTGCAGAACGACTGTATTTTGAGTTGTAATTGTGTTTGTGGAAAGGGTGGAATAAAAATACAAAAAAAACAGTTTAAAAACACTAAACCAAGGCAACCGCCTTAGAAATTAGAACATTTATTTAAAGATTTTTTGGAAATTTTCCAAAAATAGGGGACGGAGCAAAGTTTAAATATCGTATTGCAAAATTTGTTTTAAAGGTCACTCTCGGCGTGGGATGTGAAGCTTTTCCCGCTGCGTCAGTGTGCCTCCTTTGTTTGCACTTGGCCAAGCCCATTTTGGGGGGAATGAAAGTCATAAACATATATAATTTTTCACATAAATTTTTGGCGAATGGCCTTTCAAAGTGTGTTTTGTGCTTTTATTTTTAAATTTCATCGACCTTTGCCTTTTTAAAAAATAAGGAAAGGAATTTAAATTGTGTCAATTTTTTAATTTTATCCGTTGAGCCTAATTTTTTGTAACTATACTCCTCAAATTTTATTGTGGCCAAATTTAACCGTGGCTCAGTTTTTGGGGGCTCACTGCTGGTGTACTGACGGATTTACAGCTGCTTAAATTATAGGTCCCTAGCCAGGCCGAGTTTCAAAAAGCGCAAATTTTTCGAATTTTGATTTTTTGTTCAAATTCGCGTTAGGAATTTGGATTAACAAAATAATTTGTCAGACTTATGGTCAGCAGCTCAGAAACCACCCCGGAAACATTTTTGCTGAAAATCATCCTTTTTAACGTAGTGCCAAAAAATTTCAGAAAATGACTGATTCTATCGAAAAAAATTGAGGTGCGATTTTTTGTCTGAAAATCCAATGCCAATGGGTTGTAATCAAGAATTTTGGTCGAAAATTCGGATTCAAATTGCTTTGGATGACTGACTATGATAATGATGATGATAAGTGGGCAAAAAATATGCCCACCGAAAATTGAACACCATTCCCCGCGCCAGGGCCGATAAAAGCAATTAATTAATTACCACTACCAGCGCCGCCACCAACAAGTCACCTAATTGAGACACACAAACAGCAGCAGCAGCAGCTGTAGCGCGACCAATTAACGTGACGTGGTGCGTTGACGCCACCGGCAGTCGGCGAACACAGAGAACAAACACCAAACGCCGCGGCGGGGCGTTAATTGTTCCTTTTTTTGTCCTTTGAGTGGTCCTTCCGCCGCCCGTTAATTGCCCTGCTGCCCATAGCGCCCCCCCCCAAAAAAGGTGTTGTGGTATGAATTGCTGCTAATTTGAACGCCACTAACTTATAACAAACAAATTATTGTGCGTGTATGTATGTGAACCTGGGATGGGACAGAATTTCGGAATTGAAAAGAATTCCGGATTTTGTAAGAAAATTCTTGAAAATCACCCAAAATATTTTAAAAAACCCCATTTGAAAAGTGAACAAGTACCAGGCATGATAGAAAATCTTGGGACCAGCAGGTCCCATTAATTACGGATTTCTTTAGGCCGAAATTCCGGATGGATGAAGATAAATCAAGAATTTTAGTAGATTTGAAGGTTTGTGAAAAATTCCAAAATATGTATGGGTGGTACAAGGATCATATATTGATTTTAAAAAATGTCACGACAATTTATGATATAATTAAAAAATTCCAATTAATTTTCTGTGTATGCTTGATGCCGTTTCAATTAATTGTTCAATTAATTTGAAAGGGGTGTGTCCAACTGTGCCAATAGACTGAAAGTGAACGCAAAAAAACGAGAAATTTCACGTCTAGGGGCTTTCAAGTCCGGTACCTAAGCAGCCCAATAAAATACACACCATTCTTTGTAGAATGGCGGTAAATTTGGTAACCCAATAATAAAAATTCGCATTTGTAAGTAAAATTTAAGCTGGAAATTTTTATGTGTTTAAATATGTAAGGTAAAAATGGTGGGGGGGGGAAAGTGCCGCGGAAAGCAATTAAGAAATGATCTGATAAAAAATGGGAAAAATACGCGAAGTAATAAATAATTTTGCAACATGAGATACTTTAATAATTTAATTATTTTCTTAATAGTTGACAGGCTACTTTAATAATTTAATTATTTTCTTAATAGTTGACAGGCTACTTTAATAATTTAATTATTTTCTTCACTATCAGTTTCCCCTTTTGACAAATTAATTCGAGAATTTTAAGAATTACTGAAATGGAAACAATCACTAATTGGATAAAGAAATACCGTATATGCTCTAATTATAGCCCATGGGGGATTATTTTTCATCCTCCTCAGAAAAGGGGGGATAATTAGAGACTGGGGGATTATGATAGAGGGATTATTTTTCAAAACACCTCGTAGACTGGGGGATAATTGGAGACTGCGGGATTAATAGAGACTGGGCTATAATTAGAGCATATACGGTAAATACCAAATAAAAATGAGGGACTGGGTCGTTTTGGCGCCCACGTTTTGGCGCCAACGCGAGTTTTTTGATTATAACTTTTTTCATTGTTGGCCAAATCTAACAATCTTGGTATCATTCGAAAGCCCTTCACAAGCTCTATTAGCCTTACAAAAAATAAAAAAAAATTTTAGCTTGTAAAAAAGTTATTAAGAAAAAACTTCCAAAATTTTGGTTTTTTTGTTATTTCAGGTTATAACCTTTTTGATAATTGTCTAATCACGAAACAATTGCTTAGAAATAGCTTCTAAACACGTTAAGCTTTCAAATGATACCAAGAATGTTAAATTTGGTTAACAATAAAAAAAGTTATAATCAAAAAACTTGCGCTGGCGCCAAAACGTCGGCGCCAAAACGACCCCGACCCAAAAATGATGCCTAAAAATGAATGGGATTGACTGACACCTGCAGATTGTGAGATCAAACAATTAGAGGTGGCAGTTTGTGGCAAAATTCAAAATGATATTTATGTTCAACCGTACACTGGTAAGAATGGGGGTCTGAGTAAACATTTGTGAAGGAAATTGGTGGGAAAGGAAAATTTTTTAGAAAAAAAAATTATGTATTTTTTATTTAATTATTTGCTTATTTGTTTTACCTAGGGTTCGAGCCCCGCCCCCGTCCCCGGGGACGGGACAGGTTTTTTGGCCTCATCCCGCCCCCGTGACTCAGATCCCCGCATCCCCCGCCCCCGCGACCTCCGCCCCCGCGGGGGCGCGGGGTGAAAATACAACCCCTAAGAATGGCATATTCTGGGACAAAAGGCAAAAAATTTGTAAAATTTTGAATTTTTTTTTTACCATTTTGACAAATTTTTATGGAATAAAGTAAGTTTTGCTTTTGTTTTTAATATATTTGTGGAGTAGTGGTTAGTGCTTCAATTCTAACAGTATTCTTTGTTATGAGTTTGATGCTGGTTGACGTTTTCTATTTAATTTACTTTTTTTATGATTAATAGACAAAAACACCTATAAAATTGACCATTCTTGGCATAATTTGTTAAAAAATTGAACTCAAATTTTAAAAAAAATTCCGAAGGCACCGCCGGATGAAAATTTCGTTGAAATTAAAAAGTCCAATTTTCCTTGAGTAAATCATGAAAATTTAAATATTTTAAAATATTTTCAAAATACCGATTGAAAAACAAAAATTTATCGGAATAATCTTAATTTTTTGATGAATATCTGTTAGAAAAGAGAGATTAAATTTCAAAATTCGCCCGGTGGCCAATTTATGCCAAAAGGAATTGAATCGAGGCGATACATCGACTCAAGGAATGTGGAGCCAAAAACATCATTCATAAAAATTAATTTTTTTGTGAGATTTTTTGGATCTAATTAAAATCAAACCCCCGCCCCCGTCCACGCTGGCGAGTCATTTGCTCAGCCCCGCCCCCGCCCCCGCGACTCTGACCCCCGCCAACCCCCGCCCCCGCGAAAAGCCACCCCCGCCCACGGGGCTCGATCCCTAGTTTTACCTATTGTATTAAATATTTTTTCTTTAAATATTTTGGATTTAAACCATGTTGTTTTTTACGTAGTTGGCGAATCATTCAAACCGTTTTTTGTCCCACTGAAAAAATATTTCTTTACATAAACGAATTTTGGAATTTGATCAGCGCGAATATTTCCCAGCGTGCTGATTGAATTGGTTTAATTTGATCAGCACCCAAAAGTTATGGGTGTTTGAATTACAAAAGATCAAAATTATATAAAGCTTCGTACTGGTTAAAAAAATTTAAAAATTTACCCAAATCTCTAAAAATAAAATATACTGCAAAATGAATTTTTGTGAGCTTGTTTACATACCAATGCCCGCTTTAAAATTTCAGGTAATAATACTTTCAACGCCATTTTTGTCATTATCAGACATGGGCATCGATGTCGACCTTGTATTGTTGTTTGTTGTTGCTTTCCCCTACTCACTAATCTCCAAATCCAAATGCCATGCCACACATCGCCGGCCGGAGGTGATGCGATCGGCGGACCGGCAATTAGTAGGGGAAGGAGGACAACACAGCGATGGAGCGATGGCGCTGCAATTTGTGTGTGTGTGTTGCTCGCCTCCGTCGCAGTCGTCACCGCCCCGCGGTGGCGCGGAATTGATTTATTTGGGAATGGCAAGGACAGAGCGGGGGCGGGGGGTGCGGCTTTTCCGATCGGTCAGTTGAGCCCCAAAAAACGAGAATGAGAGTGTCAGATTGATCCAAGGAATCCATGGGAAAAACACTCGCCCCACGAAAAATACGTGAAGCCACCCCCCCTCTAAATTGAAAAAACTTTACATGGAAGGCCGAGGAATTTTTTGAAATTTATATGGTTACCGTTTTCCTGACAAATTTGTCTAATTCGTTAAAAAAAAAATTAATTTTCCAAGTGATGACTGACTCGGTTGTTTAGATTTTTCGTATTTTGTCCCAAAATATACATATTAAATGGAGAATTTTTTGGATAAAATCTGCTGGCTTTCCTTGGCGAAAAGGGTAACCCACCGGAAACCGAAATCATTGAAAAGTACCAGGATTTTTATGCATTTTTAATTAACAAAATTTTTTTATGAATAATCTTGAGATGCATTTTGATCAGCTAATGGAAAGCGCATTAAGAATGGCTAATGAAAAGTTAAATCCCACGCATTGCATTGCATTTGTCGTCGGGGAGAGACTCAAACGTGGGGGGACTCAACCGGCCGATGCGCCGCCGTCCGCCGCTTTCCTCCCATCAGCAAAGTCATCGCCGCATCGGCGGCGACAGCGACGAATGGCGCTGGGTGGGCAGAGCAGAGAAAGGGTGATCGGGGGGTGGCGGTGGGGGGCCACCTGCTGCATAAGCCTTGCGAATTCACCAAAATCGCGCCCCTCCCCCGCCGCGCATCCCTCCACAGCCCCGCAGGGGAGAGGAGAAGGACAACGAGCTTTATAATTACACACTTTTGGAGGAGATTGGATGGAGAGGAGAGGAGGAAGATGAGGTGGATGAAAGCACACACAAAAGAGGGGGGGGGGAAGGACGGACGAGGCAGTGAAGTGATTGGTGTTAAAAGGAAGAGGGGAGGGAGAAAAAGTTGGAGTGGAGGGAGGAAATCACCCTCCCCCTTCCGGCGAATGATTGAGCCTATCATAATTAGGGCCCCACGAATTTTGGAGCAAATATCCCTTATTTCTGCTGACTTGGGATAGTCGAAAACACATGAAAACACACATTTTTAATTTGCTTGCAGCTTCAAATATGCCCTATTTACAACGTTTAGAGTGCTTTTGTGATTTATGCCCCATTTAAATTAGGATTTGATGTTTTAATGTGGAGAAAGTTTTCAATTTTTGTGCCATTTTTAAAATTAAAAAGGCAATTTGTGTCCGGTGGTGTCGACGGGTGCCGCTGGGAGAAAAATTTCAAAAAAGCTCATCTTTGCGACAATTTTGGTCAAAAATTAAATAAAGTAAAAAAAAAGAAGTAATTAGTTGGTCAAATAAATGAAAATCTTTAAAAAAATATATAAATCCAACCCATGATTTAACACATGAAAACAAAAGAGAAAAAAGAGAAAGGTGGAAAATCCCTATAGCAGAAAATTCATATGCAAAAATGTTAATTAAATTGAAAATGCTGTTCATAATATTTTTATTTCTTTCATGATTTTATTGTTGTGATTATGAAATATTAATTATTTGATATGGCAAAACAAAAAATATATAAACTTTTTGTTAATAAATCTTTAAAAATTATTTTAAAAAAGTAATGATAAAAATATTTATTTTTTTAAGAAAATGGATTTTTTATGTTTTAATTATTCTTCTAATCATTTCAACAAACAACATTATCACTTCATTTGTGTGAAATTATGGAAAATTTTGGACAAATTTTTAATAAAATTTTTGGCCAAAGATGGGAAAATGAAAAACGTAAGAGGAAAACTGATAAAAATTCAAATTATTATCAAGTTGATCAAATTCAACTTGGCAAAATGAAAAGGAATTAAATTCTGAAATTTATTTGTCCTTGATCAGAATGAGATTAAATGATCAACAAAAACGATTGTTCAAAAAAAATTCAATGCGATAAAAGAAGAAATTAAGAAAGTGGGAAAGAAACGAGAAAAATTTGGTATAAAATTGAGCAAAAAGTTGCAAAAAAAAAATTGAAATAAATCGAACAAAAATTTGAAAAAGGCACAAATTTATAAGAATTGTGCATTGGCAAAGAAAAAGACATATGCCGAAAATGGGAAAGGAATTTGACATTGAAATGAGAAAAAATATTTAATTGAGATTTTTAATATTTATTTTCATAGTAAATCAATATCCCGATAAAAAATAAATATGTATTATAAAAAGAAGGAAACAAATACAAAAGTTAACGACATATAAAAATTACTGGCACATTGAAAGTCGCATTTACTCTAATGTGATGGAAAAAGCAAAAAACGCAGCGAGTTTTTCTTAATCTCCGACTCCGATCCCCGAACTGCCTGGTATTTATAATTTTTTCTCAGATTATCGGCACCAGAATTATACCTGGGTGGGTATAATACCGATGCAAAAAAAACAAATTGGAAAGTGAAAATTCCAAAAAGTCGGTGCATCCCGCTACGGATTGACCATCAATCAGTTAGATTCATTCATTTTTTGTCCACTAATTCCTCCAAAATTGGCATTTTTGCTAAAGCAAGTCTTGATCGGAGACATGGTAATTTAAATAATTTTTAAATAAACAAACTGATCTAATTTCAATTTTCATAAATTCGGGTGATCAGTAAAAATTCGAAATTATTCATAAATTTTACACAATAAAAGAAAAATTGAAGAAATGTGGAAAATTATTTAAAAAGTTCGACTTAAAACTGAGGAAAACTTACCAAAAAATTTTGAATTAAAAATATTTTGAAAAGAAAAATCGCGAATTCATTAAAAATTTATTAAAAAAATAAAACGGCTGAAGCAATTTGTGAAAGAGTTTGAATTAGTTCAAATTACTTACAAATTTCTTACCTTTATTTCTGAATATTTTTTCTAAATAAATAACCTTTAGGAAACGAGCAAAAAGTAACGCTTAAAATAAAAAATGGTTTTTACAAGCTTTTTTTAGTAATTTTGAGGGAATTTGGAATGTGAAAATTTGATTTAGTTGGAAGATTGGCCTTCACCACCCGCTGCCCATCCGACGACAATTTACGGCGGAGGAGGGAGGGGGCGTGAAGTATTTGAATAGAATAATTAAATAATACAATTAATTAGAGAATAATGAGTCGGTGGGTATTTTGGAAAAAATGAAAAAAATACAAAAACATAGTTTAAAAACCGGAACCAAAAGATACACTGTGTGTATTTTCCTTGTGTTTTGAGTTGTATAGCGTTCTCATTTGTAATTGTGTTTTGGAAAGGGTGGATAAAAACACAAAAACCGGAATGAAATCCATACAAAATCTATTTGTGTTGTAATTGTGCCCCATTGTAAATGTATTTTTGAGAGGATAAAAAAAATACAAAAAATACAGTTTAAAAATCGGATGTAATGCTGAAGAACGAGTGTATTTTCCGTGTGTTTTGAGTTGTAATTGTGTTCCCAAGGTATTGTGTTTGAGAAAAAACACAGTTTAAAATTCGGAATCAAAAGCATTCACTGTGTGTATTTTCCGTGTGTTTTGAGTTGTATAGCGTTCTCATTTGTAATTGTGTTTTGGAAAGGGTGGATAAAAACACAGTTTAAAAACCGGAATGAAATCCATACAAAATCTATTTGTGTTGTAATTGTGTTCCCATTGTAAATGTATTTTTGAGAGGATAAAAAAAAAATACAAAAAATACAGTTTAAATATCGGATGTAATGCTGAAGAACGAGTGTATTTTCCGTGTGTTTTGAGTTGTAATTGTGTTCCCAAGGTATTGTGTTTGAGAAAAAAACACAGTTTAAAAATCGGAATCAAAAGCATTCACTGTGTGTATTTTCCGTGTGTTTTGAGTTGTATAGCGTTCTCATTTGTAATTGTATTTGTGGAAAGGGTGGAATCCGCTAATAGCATGGACGCGGCCCTAACTCCTGCTCCGCCCTCCGGAAAATAATTTGTAATTGTGTTTGTGGAAAGGGTGGAATAAAAATACAAAAAAAACAGTTTAAAAACACTGCAGAACGACTGTATTTTGAGTTGTAATTGTGTTCCCAAGGTATTGTGTTTGAGAAAAAACACAGTTTAAAAATCGGAATCAAAAGCATTCACTGTGTGTATTTTCCGTGTGTTTTGAGTTGTATAGCGTTCTCATTTGTAATTGTGTTTGTGGAAAGGGTGGAATAAAAATACAAAAAAAAAAAAAAAAATTTGTAAAAAAAATTTCGTAAATAAACTTTTTGTAATGCAAAAAAAATTCCCGTCTATCAGTGCGTTTTTGGGTTTCGGCGAAAATTTCACGAAATTTGACCCCCTCCCCGTCCATTTTCTATGGCTGTTGCTTACCCAATACATTTTTTGTAGCCACCAAAATTAAACAGGACATTGCTCAAATTGTTGGTCGAATTTGCATGATTTTTCTTCTGGTGTTGAACCGCCGTCGCCTCCCCATTTTGGCATCACTTCAACAGGCAACTACATGAAGAGCCATTATCGTATTCTTTCTTCAATGTCAGCTTTTTTTTGGTCCGTTCATTCACCAATTTAAATGGCACAATTGGCGTTGACGCGTGCGAATTGAAGCAAACGGTGTAACTGACAGAAGTGCGGGCACGGACAAAAACCCAAAACGAAATCAAAATATAATGTCAGAGTGGCCAAATTTTTTTTTTTTAAATATGACAAAATGACTGAAAAACTAAGATTCGGACCCCAAAAATAAGATTTTTTTAAAACTAATAGTAGCGCGAAGGAAACACAGTCGTCGCCCCAGGTGCGAGGTACCAAAATTTGACCCTAAAATCTTATATGGACTAAAAAGGCCGAAATATGGACGAAAAAGCTGAAAAATGGCCAAAAATGAACCAAAATATGGGCTAAAACTGCAATAATATAAGTTTAATTTAAACCATAAAAGTGTACATATGTATTCAATATTTGAATTAAAAAAAAACAAAAAAAAAATACACTAAAACTACCAAAGATGGATATCATTAAAAATGCCAAAATTTATTGTCCGTTATATAAACTCCTTCAGGGAATTTTGTGTTCCATTGCCGAATTTAGGCCGAATGCGATTTTTTTTTGAAAAAAATTATTTTTATTTTTAAAAAGAAAGGGTCTAAAAACGCAAAAATGGCGAAATATTGAATATTCCCGGAAACCCCCCAAAATATGATTTTTATAAAATTTTACTTATCTAGCGAATATTTAATAACAAATTATTTAATTTAATTACATAATTATTTTATTTTTAATTTTTAAAACAATTATTTTGCTTTTAATTTGATCACTTTGCACTTCGTACTTCGTCATAGCATCGTGCGGACGCATTTCTTAAATTCCGTCAATGGGTTCGGAAACAAAAAAAAAGTGTATATAACCCATAAAAATTCATAAATTGGCTCAAATTCAACCAAACACAGTTTAAAAACACTGCAGAACGACTGTATTTTGAGTTGTAATTGTGTTCCCAAGAATATTATTATTTTTTAAATGCATCTAAATTAAACATTCTTAATTCCTAGTAAATCATTTGATATCCCTAATAATCTTCTATTATTGAACAAAATTTCGAAAATTTCATAATTCTTCAAAAAAGTGTTTATTTTCTGGTTCTCTTCTATATATATTCTTTATTTATAAATACCTATTTTCCATTTTATATTTTTCTCTACGGCTAAATTTTATTTTATATTTAAAACAGTTTAAAAACACTGCAGAACGACTGTATTTTGAGTTGTAATTGTGTTCCCAAGGTATTGTGTTTGAGAAAAAACACAGTTTAAAAATCGGAATCAAAAGCATTCACTGTGTGTATTTTCCGTGTGTTTTGAGTTGTATAGCGTTCTCATTTGTAATTGTGTTTGTGGAAAGGGTGGAATAAAAATACAAAAAAAAACAGTTTAAAAACACTGCAGAACGACTGTATTTTGAGTTGTAATTGTGTTTGTGGAAAGGGTGGAATAAAAATACAAAAAAAAAACAGTTTAAAAACACTGCAGAACGACTGTATTTTGAGTTGTAATTGTGTTCCCAAGGTATTGTGTTTGAGAAAAAACACAGTTTAAAATTCGGAATCAAAAGCATTCACTGTGTGTATTTTCCGTGTGTTTTGAGTTGTATAGCGTTCTCATTTGTAATTGTGTTTGTGGAAAGGGTGGAATAAAAATACAAAAAAAAACAGTTTAAAAACACTGCAGAACGACTGTATTTTGAGTTGTAATTGTGTTCCCAAGGTATTGTGTTTGAGAAAAAACACAGTTTAAAAATCGGAATCAAAAGCATTCACTGTGTGTATTTTCCGTGTGTTTTGAGTTGTATAGCGTTCTCATTTGTAATTGTATTTGTGGAAAGGGTGGAATGAAAATACAAAAAAAAAACAGTTTAAAAACACTGCAGAACGACTGTATTTTCCATGTGTTTTGTGTTGTAATTGTATTCCAATTGTAAATGTTTTTTTTTTCATGAGAAAATTTTTGATTTTAAAATGTCAATATTTGCTAAAGAGAATTTTATAAAAGAAATGTAGCAGCTCATTGGCAAGTGCATGTTCTCATTTGTAATTGTGTTTTGGAAAGGGTGGATAAAAACACAAAAACCGGAATGAAATCCATACAAAATCTATTTGTGTTGTAATTGTGCCCCATTGTAAATGTATTTTTGAGAGGATAAAAAAAATACAAAAAATACAGTTTAAAAATCGGATGTAATGCTGAAGAACGAGTGGATTTTCCGTGTGTTTTGAGTTGTAATTGTGTTCCCAAGGTATTGTGTTTGAGAAAAAACACAGTTTAAAATTCGGAATCAAAAGCATTCACTGTGTGTATTTTCCGTGTGTTTTGAGTTGTATAGCGTTCTCATTTGTAATTGTGTTTTGGAAAGGGTGGATAAAAACACAGTTTAAAAACCGGAATCAAATCCATACAAAATCTATTTGTGTTGTAATTGTGTTCCCATTGTAAATGTATTTTTGAGAGGATAAAAAAAATACAAAAAATACAGTTTAAAAATCGGATGTAATGCTGAAGAACGAGTGTATTTTCCGTGTGTTTTGAGTTGTAATTGTGTTCCCAAGGTATTGTGTTTGAGAAAAAACACAGTTTAAAAATCGGAATCAAAAGCATTCACTGTGTGTATTTTCCGTGTGTTTTGAGTTGTATAGCGTTCTCATTTGTAATTGTGTTTGTGGAAAGGGTGGAATAAAAATACAAAAAAAAAAATTGTTCATTTGGCTAATTGCAGTGACGGATTCAAAGAAGTGCCATTCCGTCCATTGGCACATTGCCATGCGAACAATGGGTCAAATGAAAGCGCACTGAATCATTACGGAATTGAATTTCGTCTGATGCTGAAAGGCAGAAATTGTGACGATGGGTATGGAAAAATTGAAAAAAGTCAATAAAATAATTCTTAAAAATAATTTTAAAATTATAAATTTTCAATGACTGTTAAATAATTCAAGTGTTAAATTGATAATTGATAGGCTCCTCATTTGTTACCCGGCACTGCTTCAAATTGGCAATCATCGGCACACCAACAGCACTTTCAAATTCTCAAGAAAATTCACCATTAGTGCTAAAAGGGTAAATTATTACAAAAGTATTAATCCAATCTTTTAATTGATCTCTCAAGAGCAATTTGATTGAAAAAGAATGTGCACAAAAAATGCCAAAGAATGGCGCTAAAAATGGCACAACTCTTTGGCGTGGCATCAAAGTGCGCACAGTGCCAATGCCAACGCAAAAACACAGGTTTTGAGTTGTAATTGTGTTCCCAAGGTATTGTGTTTGAGAAAAAACACAGTTTAAAAATCGGAATCAAAAGCATTCACTGTGTGTATTTTCCGTGTGTTTTGAGTTGTATAGCGTTCTCATTTGTAATTGTATTTGTGGAAAGGGTGGAATGAAAATACAAAAAAAAAAACAGTTTAAAAACACTGCAGAACGACTGTATTTTCCATGTGTTTTGTGTTGTAATTGTATTCCAATTGTAAATGTGTTTTGGAGAGGATGAAAAAAATACAAAAACATAGTTTAAAAACCGGAACCAAAAGATACACTGTGTGTATTTTCCTTGTGTTTTGAGTTGTATAGCGTTCTCATTTGTAATTGTGTTTTGGAAAGGGTGGATAAAAACACAAAAACCGGAATGAAATCCATACAAAATCTATTTGTGTTGTAATTGTGCCCCATTGTAAATGTATTTTTGAGAGGATAAAAAAAATACAAAAAATACAGTTTAAAAATCGGATGTAATGCTGAAGAACGAGTGGATTTTCCGTGTGTTTTGAGTTGTAATTGTGTTCCCAAGGTATTGTGTTTGAGAAAAAACAAAATTTAAAATTCGGAATCAAAAGCATTCACTGTGTGTATTTTCCGTGTGTTTTGAGTTGTATAGCGTTCTCATTTGTAATTGTGTTTTGGAAAGGGTGGATAAAAACACAGTTTAAAAACCGGAATCAAATCCATACAAAATCTATTTGTGTTGTAATTGTGTTCCCATTGTAAATGTATTTTTGAGAGGATAAAAAAAATACAAAAAATACAGTTTAAAAATCGGATGTAATGCTGAAGAACGAGTGTATTTTCCGTATGTTTTGAGTTGTAATTGTGTTCCCATGGTATTGTGTTTGAGAAAAAACACAGTTTAAAAATCGGAATCAAAAGCATTCACTGTGTGTATTTTCCGTGTGTTTTGAGTTGTATAGCGTTCTCATTTGTAATTGTGTTTGTGGAAAGGGTGGAATAAAAATACAAAAAAAAACAGTTTAAAAACACTGCAGAACGACTGTATTTTCCATGTGTTTTGTGTTGTAATTGTATTCCAATTGTAAATGTGTTTTGGAGAGGATGAAAAAAATACAAAAACATAGTTTAAAAACCGGAACCAAAAGATACACTGTGTGTATTTTCCTTGTGTTTTGAGTTGTATAGCGTTCTCATTTGTAATTGTATTTGTGGAAAGGGTGGAATAAAATAGACGGTGTCACCAAAAGGGAAGTGAGCTTCAAAATTGGGACAGACAGCGATTTTGAAGTGGAATTGCCAGGAGTAAAAATAAATGACAATAGTTTAAAAACACTGCAGAACGACTGTATTTTCCATGTGTTTTGTGTTGTAATTGTATTCCAATTGTAAATGTGTTTTGGAGAGGATGAAAAAAATACAAAAACATAGTTTAAAAACCGGAACCAAAAGCATTCACTGTGTGTATTTTCCGTGTGTTTTGAGTTGTATAGCGTTCTCATTTGTAATTGTGTTTTGGAAAGGGTGGATAAAAACACAGTTTAAAGCATGGGAGGCGATCAATTCCATACAAAATCTATTTGTGTTGTAATTGTGTTCCCATTGTAAATGTATTTTTGAGAGGATAAAAAAAATACAAAAAATACAGTTTAAAAATCGGATGTAATGCTGAAGAACGAGTGTATTTTCCGTGTGTTTTGAGTTGTATAGCGTTCTCATTTGTAATTGTGTTTGTGGAAAGGGTGCATAAAAATACAAAAAAAAAACAGTTTAAAAACACTGCAGAACGACTGTATTTTCCATGTGTTTTGTGTTGTAATTGTGTTCCCATTTATTGTGTTTTGGAAATGGTGGATAAAAACACAGTTTAAAAACCGGAATAAAATCCATACCTAATATATATTTCCTTGTGTTTTGTGTCGTAATTGTATTCCAATTGTAAATGTGTTTTGGAGAGGATGAAAAAAATACAAAAAACATAGTTTAAAAACCGGAACCAAAAGATACACTGTGTGTATTTTCCGTGTGTTTTGAGTTGTATAGCGTTCTCATTTGTAATTGTGTTTTGGAAAGGGTGGATAAAAATACAAAAAAAACAGTTTAAAAACACTGCAGAACGACTGTATTTTCCATGTGTTTTGTGTTGTAATTGTGTTCCCATTTATTGTGTTTTGGAAATGGTGGATAAAAACACAGTTTAAAAACCGGAATAAAATCCATACCTAATATATATTTCCTTGTGTTTTGTGTCGTAATTGTTTTCCAATTGTAAATGTGTTTTGGAGAGGATGAAAAAAATACAAAAAACATAGTTTAAAAATCGGAATCAAAAATTCACTGTGTGTATTTTCCTTGTGTTTTGAGTTGTATAGCGTTCTCATTTGTAATTGTGTTTTGAAAGGGTGGATAAAAACACAAAAACCGGAATGAAATCCATACAAAATCTATTTGTGTTGTAATTGTGTTCCCATTGTAAATGTATTTTTGAGAGGATAAAAAAAAATACAAAAAATACAGTTTAAAAATCGGATGTAATGCTGAAGAACGAGTGTATTTTCCGTGTGTTTTGAGTTGTAACTGTGTTCCAAGGTATTGTGTTTGAGAAAAAACACAGTTTAAAAATCGGAATCAAAAGCATTCACTGTGTGTATTTTCCGTGTGTTTTGAGTTGTATAGCGTTCTCATTTGTAATTGTGTTTTGGAAAAGGTGGATAAAAATACAAAAAAAACCATTTTCACACATTTTTGAAAATTGGGTAACAGCAAAGAAAAGAGGGCTAAAAACACTTTAATAATTTTTCAACAATTATTGAGCCAAAGTGCGGGGAAAAAAGCATTAATGTTTATTTCGGAGAACTAATTAATTAATTAATTAATTGCCAATCTCCGCTAAATTTACTTTAAAAGTTTAAATTAATTTTTGGAAAAAAATACAAAAAACATAGTGTAAAAACCGGAACCAAAAGATACACTGTGTGTATTTTCCGTGTGTTTTGAGTTGTATAGCGTTCTCATTTGTAATTGTGTTTTGGAAAGGGTGGATAAAAATACAAAAAAAAAACAGTTTTAAAAACACTGCAGAACGACTGTATTTTGAGTTGTAATTGTGTTCCCAAGGTATTGTGTTTTGAGAAAAAACACAGTTTAAAAATCGGAATCAAAAGCATTCACTGTGTGTATTTTCCGTGTGTTTTGAGTTGTATAGCGTTCTCATTTGTAATTGTGTTTTGGAAAGGGTGGATAAAAATACAAAAAAAAAACAGTTAAAAACACTGCAGAACGACTGTATTTTCCGTGTCTTTTGAGTTGTAATAACAATTCAAAATGTCGCACCACGCCCTCAATTGGCCATGAATTTTCCTTAAATAATTTTTTAGGGCGCTCAAAAACTTAGATTGAAAAATAGGAAAAAGAAATGGAAATGGAAAATTTTATGGGAAATTTCTTATGAGGAGTTCAATTCAGAGGAAGAAGATAATCGAATTTTAATGGACAAGTGGAAGGAGTATATATTGAAAAATTCATGAAATTTTGATTTTTTTTTTCACAAGCGGAAATATGGGAAAAATTTGTGGAATTTATTTGGTCACTCGAAAATAAAGAGCACCAGCGATAACAGCAGCCATTTCCAAGGGGCAGTGTGGTGTGAACAAATAATAGCAGCAGATAAAACTGGTTGTTCATTCTTAGGGGTGTGCTTTTCGTTTTTATTGAATTTTTTGTTAAGGACCCCCCCTAAAGCCGGGGGTGCTGATCAGCAACAGAGAAGTGAATGCGTTTTCTGCTGATAACTGCTGCTACTGATCACCCGAACTGTCCATGATAGGAATGTATGAAATTTCGGTTTCTCATTCCCTGGAAAAGGTTGCGGTTATGCAGTATAAAACATTGGGATTTGTAGGCTACAATAACCTGTGTATCAGGACAGGAGCCAATGCCCAAAAAATATTTTCGGGAATCGGATTTCCCGAATCCAAAAATGACGAAAACACGACCAAATAGTCGGGACCAAATTCCGCGGATTCAAAAATGCCGTGAATCAATAAGACGACTATATAAAAGTCAGAAGCTGATGATGGCAACGGTCATTCCTTTTTCCCAATTTATGCATTTATCACGACTGGGAATTTTTTCTCCCATTTTGCCTGATTACTAACCAATTACTTTCTCTAATTATACTGATGAGGTGCTATTTGATATTCTGATCACCAATTTCAGCCCTCTGACAGATCAATGTTCATTACGGCCTAACTAATGACCAGCAGAAAACAAAAATAGTTGCATTAATAATTGCTTTTCCTCCACCACGCCGATGGTGGAGGAAGAAGAGATAAGGAAGAAAAGTATTTGTGTATTTTTTGTGCTTTTGCGGTGGTGAATCATCCATATGCTTCATCCATTCGTCCCTCATCCATCATTCCAATATTATTTTTATTAATCCGGTTTTTTTTCTGCCCACGACTGCAACACAGCACAGCAACACATCATCAAATGATGCTGGCGGGCGCTGGTGGTGATGGGGCGGGGGGCTAAGACGGCCATCGCCCGCCGTCCGACGAAAATGGGGCGCGACAAGTCGGCCCATCGGCCCACCGCTAATCGCATGGACGCGGCCCTAACTTAAGGTATCCATTTTTGAAAATAATCTCCCCAAAAATAATGGGTTGCTGTGATCAGAGCTTAAAGTGGGATGAAATTTAGGGACCATAAATAATTTTAAAAAAATAATAAATAGTACTTTTCTTTTGAGAGGTGTTGAAAAATTTATTAAATTCGAAGTGATCTACCATTTTTCAAATGCCAAAAATTCATTTCCACATAATCAGAGACCCTTTTCAATGCTTTGACCCGCTTTTGCTGCAGCCGGTGGAGACAAAAAACCAACGCTAATATAATAAAATTTGTAAAAAAAATTTCGTAAACCGGATTCGAACAAAAAGTCGAAAATTTTCAATTTCAGTAAAATTCGAGCTATTCCACAAAACTTGATGAGGCGGGGGGGGGGGGGGCGGTACCATCCATCGGTACTATTTATTATATTACCTTTTTAAATTCAAATGCAAATATTTCTTAATTATAAATAATTAATTAAATAATATTATTATAATTAGGTAGGGGTTTTCTCTGAAGCTTTCTTTTAATGAGAATGAACTCAAAAAGATGAATTTAATTAGCAAAACTAATGAATAAAATGCATTTTTGTTAATTTTAGTTACAGAAAAAGTTATTTTCATTCAATTAAAAACCTAATAAAAATTGGTTATTATTTTTAGCAAACGGTGTAACTGACAGAAGTGCGGGCACGGACAAAAACCCAAAACGAAATCAAAATATAATGTCAGAGTGGCCAAATTTTTTTTTTTTAAATATGACAAAATGACTGAAAAACTAAGATTCGGACCCCAAAAATAAGATTTTTTTAAAACTAATAGTAGCGCGAAGGAAACACAGTCGTCCCCCCAGGTGCGAGGTACCAAAATTTGACCCTAAAATCTTATATGGACTAAAAAGGCCGAAATATGGACGAAAAAGCTGAAAAATGGCCAAAAATGAACCAAAATATGGGCTAAAACTGCAATAATATAAGTTTAATTTAAACCATAAAAGTGTACATATGTATTCAATATTTGAATTTAAAAAAAACAAAAAAAAAATACACTAAAACTACCAAAGATGGATATCATTAAAAATGCCAAAATTTATTGTCCGTTATATAAACTCCTTCAGGGAATTTTGTGTTCCATTGCCGAATTTAGGCCGAATGCGATTTTTTTTTGAAAAAAATTATTTTTATTTTTAAAAAGAAAGGGTCTAAAAACGCAAAAATGGCGAAATATTGAATATTCCCGGAAACCCCCCAAAATATGATTTTTATAAAATTTTACTTATCTAGCGAATATTTAATAACAAATTATTTAATTTAATTACATAATTATTTTATTTTTAATTTTTAAAACAATTATTTTGCTTTTAATTTGATCACTTTGCACTTCGTACTTCGTCATAGCATCGTGCGGACGCATTTCTTAAATTCCGTCAATGGGTTCGGAAACAAAAAAAAAGTGTATATAACCCATAAAAATTCATAAATTGGCTCAAATTCAACCAAACTAATATTTCGGCTCTATTGCAGTTCACACGACCATAAAAAAAAGACATGACCACCAAATATTATTATTTTTTAAATGCATCTAAATTAAACATTCTTAATTCCTAGTATCATTTGATATCCCTAATAATCTTCTATTATTGAACAAAATTTCGAAAATTTCATAATTCTTCAAAAAAGTGTTTATTTTCTGGTTCTCTTCTATATATATTCTTTATTTATAAATACCTATTTTCCATTTTATATTTTTCTCTACGGCTAAATTTTATTTTATATTTAAAAATTTAAATTTTTCATTAATTTCTTTGTACTATTTATCGGCAAGTCGGCGTCGACGAGTCGTGTTGTCGGCGAGTCAACCATCGGCGAGTTCCAAAACAAATAAAAGGAAATTTTAATTTAAAAATTAAAAAAGTCATAATTTCAGTTAGAAAACAAAAATTCAATATTTATTTCCCGCACTAAAAAATTACCGTGGTCAAAAGAGAACAGAGGGGTATATTTTTTAATTCAAATATATATATATTTTTTTTTCTAAAATTTCAATGTTTTGGTTGCTCCCCTTATTCACAAATTAAAACTTCTTTACTTGCTCCAATCAATTAATTATTTTATCGAATAGGTAAAAAATGCAGCGCACTCGCGCAGTTATGAGAAGGATCCGCCAATACCATCAGGCTGGAGTTTTTGCATTAAATTAGTGGCCGGGTGTCTCTTTACATTTTAATTGCTTTTCTTTCCTTTTGCAATTACTCTTTTTCTCTAATTCTCTCCTCTCTCGTATAATGAATGTGCATCTCTCGCCTGTGTATCCGCGCGGATTTTTACCCCTATACTACTCCCCCCTTCCCTAAAATTTTTTTAGAAAAATGCGCCGCAAGGAAAATTTGTTAACAAAAATGCAATAAAAACGGAAAATACACCCCCTAAGAATCGGCCCTAAAAAATTCAGAAAAATACACCCCTAAGAATCGACCGAAAATTTTTAAAAAACACCACTAAGACTTGGAAATTTTCTCAAAAATTCTTCCCCCAAATTTTTTTTTCATGAGAAAATTTTTGATTTTAAAATGTCAATATTTGCTAAAGAGAATTTTATAAAAGAAATGTAGCAGCTCATTGGCAAGTGCATTAGTAAAAAAAAAAATTTTTATTGAATTTGCACCCCTAATTTTCAATTTTTTAGTGCATATTTGGTGCATTTTTCACGACTTTATTTGCATATTTATGTGCATATTTTGGCCACTTTTCGTGCATATTTTTTGCATCCCTGCTTATTACTATTTGAAAATTGTAATAATAATTCAGTCAAATAAAATTTATTTTCTTTTTTTTTGATCACACAACAAAAAACTCATTACAAATTCATTTTCATTTCTGGTGGTTCCTAATAAGCACAAACCGCCATTGATAGAATTTGTACGTCCAAAAGTGATTCATCACAAATCCAATCCAATGAATTTGGATGTTATCGCTATTAGCGATTAGTTCAAATAGGAAAAGCCAAATAAAAACATTTTTTGAAAAAGGGAAGCGATTAAAAAAAATTTTTTTAATTTTTTGAAAACCGTCCATTTTTTCTGAATTTCAATTATTTTAGAATTCTAAAAATATTTTTGAACCCAATAATATTAAATTCCATTGCTTCTTTTGCACTTTTAGAATGCAAATGAGTTTTTTAATTGCCAGCGCAATTTCTCTTTTCTTTGTGCTCTTCTTCAAGTCAATCTTTTGCCAATTGTCATCTGATCAATCGTAAAACTTATTATTTTTTAATTAAATTTTTTTTAAATGATAATTTAATTGTTCATTTGGCTAATTGCAGTGACGGATTCAAAGAAGTGCCATTCCGTCCATTGGCACATTGCCATGCGAACAATGGGTCAAATGAAAGCGCACTGAATCATTACGGAATTGAATTTCGTCTGATGCTGAAAGGCAGAAATTGTGACGATGGGTATGGAAAAATTGAAAAAAGTCAATAAAATAATTCTTAAAAATAATTTTAAAATTATAAATTTTCAATGACTGTTAAATAATTCAAGTGTTAAATTGATAATTGATAGGCTCCTCATTTGTTACCCGGCACTGCTTCAAATTGGCAATCATCGGCACACCAACAGCACTTTCAAATTCTCAAGAAAATTCACCATTAGTGCTAAAAGGGTAAATTATTACAAAAGTATTAATCCAATCTTTTAATTGATCTCTCAAGAGCAATTTGATTGAAAAAGAATGTGCACAAAAAATGCCAAAGAATGGCGCTAAAAATGGCACAACTCTTTGGCGTGGCATCAAAGTGCGCACAGTGCCAATGCCAACGCAAAAACACAGTGGAGGAAGCTTCATCTTAGAGACATCATTTGGCTCACAGAAATTGTTAGTGTATTTTTTAAATTTTTTTTAAGCAAAAAGTGCGGAAGCGAAATTTTTAGATTTTTTTAAAGCAATTTATACAAAATTTTAGAAATTAATGTATTTATTTGTAAGAATTCTTTAAGCAATTTTGCCAATGCAGAACAACGCCACTTTTCTGTTAAATGACCACATGAAATTGACCAGACACGTCCAGTAGCTGAAGTACCCCGCACCAAAAAATATTTGGAAAATGACCGAGGCCAATGCCATTCTCAGACATCGTCGCTGGGCGTGCCATGCAAAATGATTTTCTTGGTACAAATGGTACTTCATCTTTTTTGGCAGATTATGCCGGCCTTTGGCTTCTTGGACTGGACATGTTGCCGATGGCACACCAAAAAGAGCAAAAACAATGGCTGAAGATGACGCTGTTCACCAGCCGAAGCAGAAACTGCGCCATGGATGCCTTGGTAGAAAACGGGGCCGGGGATGAAAACCCCGGGAATCATCCCATCCCCTCCGGGGTTCGGACAATACGTCAGTGAAGACAATCCGTCAGTAATGGACAATCCGTCAGTTGACAATTGGTCAGCAAATTTTATTATTTAAAAAATGCTCAAATTTGCTATTGTTCGATTGAATTAAAAAAATGAATGGTATTTTAAAACATTACCAGTTACTTAATAATTCAATTTAATTTATGTTTCTATAGAAATTATTTTAATTTAAAAAAACAAATTATTATTTAACTTTTTTCAATTTAAATTCATTTTCACATTTTATATAAAATCTTGCGTTTTAAAATTAAAATTTCTGTTCATGGCTTGTCCACTGACGGATTGTCCGGGAACCCCTTCTTCCGTGGATTTCTGCACTTTTTATTTCTAAATTTTTCCTTTGTATTACCCATTTTTGATCAATTTACCTTTGATCAAATTTTTTCCTTTTAGTTTATCCAATCGACAGAATCCGTTAGTCCTCTCAAAATGCCACACGTCGACCGTTTTGGTCTTTTTCCGCCAAAATATGTGGACCTAATTTTTCAAGCCCAATTCACTAACACGGAACAGCAAATGATCAGCATCAAAGCATGGGCCGGTGCCAAAAAATGTGACTGTGGACCTTTTGAGTGCCAAAATTGGTAATGGAACCAATGAGAGTAATTAATTACGGATTAATCGATGCCATTTAGACGGTGTCACCAAAAGGGAAGTGAGCTTCAAAATTGGGACAGACAGCGATTTTGAAGTGGAATTGCCAGGAGTAAAAATAAATGACAATAATAATTAATTAAAACTATTATATTTCTTTTTAAAAATTCGGTCGAGTTAGCCTGAGAAATTTAATCATTTAGTCGTCACAATTGATCAAAAGTAATGGAGTGCGTTTGGCTCGCGGCAGTTACCTGATGGATTTGGACATTGCTGTGGTCAAGCGATGCTTTATGATCAGAGTGAACGGTGCTGAGTTCGGCGGCCTCAGTTGTCCAACCGGTGACAAATTGGCATGGGAGGCGATCAATCGGATAAAGGTGCTGCACGGACGGACGGACGAGACCCAATTTGATAGAATTTTTAGGACCAAAAAATAAATCCCAAAAATTGCTGACCATAAAACGCTAATAACGTAACTCACAAATAGAGAAATCATCGCAATTGATCGGGATTCGGTCGGGATCCCGAACCGGGAGCAGTCCCGATCGTTTTTCCAAAATCTTCGAGATTACCTGTCCCTTAGGTAGGGAACAGCGCCGCAGTGGGGAGGGTTCCACCCTGCTCTATATTTTTTTTATTATTCCTGAGCTAGGACTACCCCGAGGGGACTGAGTTAGGTTAGGGAAAGTAATATAGGGTGTAAAGTAGGTTAGACGGTTAGAGATATCTCTACACTATTTCTCTTTTACTCTAGTATCTCTAACTGTCTCTCTCTATAACACACTCTCTCCCTACTCTAATACAGCCCCTCCTTAATACAGCCACCCCCCAAAATTAGTAAAGAGAGAGACGAGGAGACCTCGTGGTGGGGGGCTTGAGTTAAAAGCCCCCCCACACCGTCTCATAGCCTACCTAAGAGGCACTTGTGTCGTCCACAAGGGTCACTTACCTTCTTCCAAGTGTGATGCCAGAAGGAACGGAGTGTGGGAGAAAGTGGGATAAAGGACCTGAGAGAACCTCTAAAAGTAGCGCCCGTAGCTCAGTTGGTTAGAGCACGGCACGGATTGCTGGGGTCGTGGGTTCGAGTCCCACCGGGCGAGTTACCTTTTATGTTCTACACAAGGCGGCCTTTATTGGATATTGCATCCCAGCCACTTGCACCTTGGAATGGCGAACTGGTAGCCGGCTACTACCAGGCGGCAAGTGTTCGGGCGCTACCTCCTCCCCTTGACCTTGGGAAATTCTTGCCGTGTCAGAGTTGCCACCCGAGTCCCGCGGATTTATTTATTTTTCCCATCCCGAATGCCGATCCACCCGAAAATTTTGCCCGTCCCCACCCGAATTCCGTCTCTTTTTTCTTGGACACTGTTACCCTGTTCAGTAGATGAGACTAATTAAACATCTTAAATTTGGCAGGTCCAAGGCCAAATGTTGCTGCTGGACAAACCGATTGTGAAGCAAATGGACGACCAATTTGGATGTGAAGTGTGAAATTTTGTTTGAATTGGTCACTAATTACACTAATTAATGCATTTTCACACATTTTTGAAAATTGGGTAACAGCAAAGAAAAGAGGGCTAAAAACACTTTAATAATTTTTCAACAATTATTGAGCCAAAGTGCGGGGAAAAAAGCATTAATGTTTATTTCGGAGAACGAATTAATTAATTAATTAATTGCCAATCTCCGCTAAATTTACTTTAAAAGTTTAAATTAATTTTTGCACAAAATCTCTCAGAAAAATTCAAATTGTGGTGCTTCTGGAATTGATGTCGAATCAGATGAGTGCAATGGTGAAAAAGTGAGTCGTTTACTTAATTACACTTAATTACTATGGTCTTGCCAGACAATCTCTGCTGGTTTCAGGGGCGATTCCCACAAAAATGGCAAATTTTGTGGGTTCTTGGCTGATTTTTAAATTTTTTTTTTTTTTGAAATTATGTGTTTGTCAGTGCGGATAGGCACATCCGCCACCGGAAATTTTTTTTGGAAATTTTAGGGAATATGTTTGAAAAAATACAACTTTTTAAATTTACAATTTTTATTTAAAAAAATTTATATATTGTTTTCAATTTCCATTTTTATGTAAACTCTTCAAATTAATATATTGAAAATTCATCAGGCAAAAATTTTTTTTTATTTATATTTATTGCTTCCCTTTGGCGCTAAAAAACTCATTTTTAAAATCAATAAGTCTTAGGAATTCTTCTAATCAATAGGGATGCGATTTTTAGGCACAAAAAATCGCGAAATAGGCATTATCTCGAATAGGCACTAAAATAGGCAAATAAATTTTTTATTACGTTTTTTAGGTAGCAAATCACGTAAAAAGTTAATCAAAAACTTAAATTTGCTTATATTTTAATTGTTTGAAAGTTTTTTCGAATAAGGACAAACTTTTAGTCAAAAATTTTTGGTGATCAATTTTTTTTAAATTCTTTTAATTCTTAGGGGTGTATTTTCTGAAACTTTTTTTTGGTCATTTCTTAGGGGTGTGCTTTTCGTTTTTATTGAATTTTTTGTTAAGGATTTTTTCAAAAATCCTAAAATAGGCACATTAGGCACAGAAACTCCAAAATAGGCAAAGTTAGGCAATATAAAAGTCAAACTAGACACCCCAAACTAGGGGTGGGACGCGCACAGAAAAAAACCGCGGCCGCGCATCGCGCATTCAAATTGCCGCGGATCGCGAATCGCGCATTTAAAAACTCAAAATTTACTAATTTTTAAACCATTTTTTAAAACTTTTTTTTAAAAATTTTCTTATATAAAAAATTAATTAAAATCCCGATGCATATAAAATTTGGGAAGGGACTGAATGGGGGAGGGGGTGAGTCAGCGTCCAAATTTGCGAAGGAGTTCCAGTCATGAAAACACTATGATTTTTTGTTTTTCATACAGCTTTTTTTCGGCGCGATTTTTCTAAAAACTTTTGGGAACTGATGGGAGGGGGGTGGATCCGGCGGTGCAGATAGGCGCCGCCGGGAAAAATTTTGAAAATTTGAGTGCGATTTGGTTAAAGTTTTGTAAAAAAAATGACCTATTTTGTGAAAATTAAAGTTTTGTCAGCTCTGACCGGGGAAAAACGCGGCCGCGACCGCGGATCGCGCAAAAAAAAAAAAAAACACCGCGAATCGCGCATCGCGGCGCGGTCCCAGCCCTGCCCCAAACCAAGTGGAAAAGGCGTTTTTCGTGCTTATCTGTGCGTATTAAGTGCGAAAAAATTTTAGGCATTTGCCTAAAAATAGCATCCCTACTAATCAATGACTATATTAGGCCCATTTAAAATTTATTTTTAGATGGCATACACTTTGAAAATGAATGACTCGCGAATAATTCGTGGCAGAAAATTTAATTGCTCATTAACATGGCTTTTGGATCACTACAAACTTTCAGACAAATACGCAATTAAAAAGAAAATTAAGGTATCCATTTTTAAAATTTGAAATTTAATTATTTTTAAATTTCATGTCAAATACCCTGGCCATCCAAAATTTGTGTTCGTCACAGCCGCCAATGAAAAATATTACCCTTTTCTTCGGACACTAATTGCAAATTTAAAAGACAAATTTGGATGTAAACAGAAAATAATTGCTTATGATTTGGGAACAGTGTCAAAAAACAAAGAATGGGTAAAATAATATATTATAATTGTAAAATTAATAATTTATTTAAATATATTTGTATATTTAAAGTTAAACAACAATTTTCCGAACCAACCCGGATTCGAACAAAAAGTCGAAAATTTTCAATTTCAGTAAAATTCGAGCTATTCCACAAAACTTGATGAGGCGGGGGGGGGGGGGGCGGTACCATCCATCGGTACTATTTATTATATTACCTTTTTAAATTCAAATGCAAATATTTCTTAATTATAAATAATTAATTAAATAATATTATTATAATTAGGTAGGGGTTTTCTCTGAAGCTTTCTTTTAATGAGAATGAACTCAAAAAGATGAATTTAATTAGCAAAACTAATGAATAAAATGCATTTTTGTTAATTTTAGTTGCAGAAAAAGTTATTTTCATTCAATTAAAAACCTAATAAAAATTGGTTATTATTTTTTAATCATTTTTTTGCCTTTTTTAAGTCAATACTATTTAATTAATTATTTTGTAATTTTTCGCAATAACTCCCGAATAACATTGACATAATTTTACATTATTTCTGAAGATGAAAGAATTGCATTCGGTGTGCAATTTCGAATGGCGAGTTTTCAATTTCAGTCAAATGCTGAATGAACGGATTCGCGACCTGAAAAGTTACGCGTTCAAATTTTTTATTTGGGCGGTAAATATTTTTTAATTAATTTAAAATGCATTATCTATTAAATGATGTTAAGGATGTTTTATTGGAGTATGAAACTGTCGTTTGGCTGGACACTTCTGCCATTTTCTTTCAAAATGATTTCAAAAGATTTTTTGAACCGATGCAAAAAGGCAAAATTGGCACAATGCAAAGCCCAAGCTGTGAGTGAAAAAGTGGAGCACAAAAAGGGGTCAATGGCAACTCGTACAAAAAAAAAAATTCTAAGAATTTTCAACTAAAACTTAGAATTTTTAGATTAAAAAAATCTAAATGGATTTTTTAGCCTAGAAAAGCTTAAACAAAATTCTTTAAAGTTTTTTTTACTAATTTTTCAGCTGATTTTTTTATTTTCTTAAATTTTTTGAAAATTTAAGTGTTTTAAAAAGTTTTTCTAGGCTAAAAAAATCCATTTAGTTTTTTTTAATCTGAAAATTCTAAGTTTTAGTTGAAAATTCATAGAAATTTTTTTTTGTACTAGTTGCCCTTTGTACGAGTTGCCATGACACCACAAAAAGGCACAAATTAATTAAACTCTTAATGAGCGGACCGGGACAGTTTAGTCTGGCCAGTTCAGTCTGAGATAAAAATTTCAAAAATTTTCATTAAGTTTAAAGAAAATTATGTCCAAAAATGTTCGAGAAAACTTGCCTTTTTGGCTTTTTTGAGTTTATCAGGTCATAACTTTTTTGAAACTAAATGATTTTTTTTAAATTTTGCAACATAATAGAAAACACTTAGGGCTATCGAATAATATTAAGATCATAAAATTTGATTCATTTTGGGCGAAGTTATGAATAATTTTCTGTCAACAATTTTTTATTTTGATGGTTTTTGAGTAACGACCCGGCACCCCCTTAACAATTCTATTGGCTTTCCAAAAAACACAAAGATATATTGACATGTAAAAAAGTTATAAGTACAAATATACAAAAACTCGGACTTTTGTGCAGAATTCTTGTTGCAACTTTTTCAAAAGTTTTTCATTCGCTTAGAAAAGCTTATCAACAGCTTTGGTAAGAGATACGATTAAAATTTTTTGAAAAACTTATTTTGGCGCTTTGCCAGAAATTTATTTTTGATTTTAATAACTGTTTAATCTCCATACTGATTTAATTTAGCTTAATTTAGTCATCTTTTTGAATAAATTTTGTTATTTTACACCCCAAATTTGAGGATTTTAGTGCCTATTTTCCATTTTTAGTGCCTATTTTTGGGGGGTTTTTAGGACCTAAAACCTACCGATTTTGGCTGTTTTTAGTGCCTATAAAAATGGTGTCCTTATTAATGAGCACTTAATTGGTTTCAATTTAGTTGCTCTTCACTCAATGAACATGGCAACTCACCCCGGTAAAAATAAATGTTTCAAGAAATGAAGAGTAAAAAATCTGGCAATCATTGAAAAGGCGTCTGTCTCCATCGCTAATTGGCTCAATTAGCCAATTGGTTGCTAATTAACGCAAATTTGCTCAGGAATGTACGAATTTTTGCCACTGTACACCAATTTTGAGCCAACGCGAAGATGGGAACTGGTTGGAACGTATCCGCCCATCAGCGAACTGGACCCACCAATGTTTGAGGCGGGCCTCGTCATGCTGCACAAATCAGAGCAAACGCGACAAGTGATGAAATGGTAGTGGACAGAATACTGTACTTTGATAACTTAGTCATCTTTAAATGGATACGGTATACCCAATGGCGTAGCCAGACCCTTGGCTTCGGGGGGGGGGCTGACAAAAACCCGATTTTTAGGGGTGTATATTTCGTTTGTTGAATCCCGAATTATACATACCGTAAAATACGATATAAATGTTGCCGTTGGAAAACTTTGATAGAATTTATTAAATTAATTAATTATTTTGGACAAAATTAAAATTTCTATGGGGTGGGAAACCGCGGAATTTTTAATATTCTTCCCCTACCAATTAAATTGAGAAAATGCATTAATCTGTTGATTGATAAACAACAATAAATTTTGCATGGCTTTGCTTTGTGCCGCCGAGCCCGACTGTATTGTGCCAATTGGGTCTACCGTTTTTTGCGTTTACAAGCCCACTGGGCCAAACGTGACGTGCCATCGGCAGGACATGAGTGTGCTGGGAACTGTGCGATACAACATGGAATATCGATAACAAATTGAGGGTGCTTTTTGAACTCGATTTCGAAACAAATTAATTAATTTTTATGCCATTATTTTTCAAAAAAACCAGACCCATCATTTGTGGGCCAGCTGAGCCCGGCACATCCGCGCAGTGCCAACCGACCGTTGCAATCGGCGGGAGTCAGCGGATTTTTTCGATTCGATCGTCGTAAAAATTTCAATGGTACGAAGGATGAATGGCTTCACAAAGTCCGATGCGGCCGCTGCTGATGAACATTTTTTGATTGTTTATTTATTTCTACAGTAATGTCATAAAATGTTCGAGTGTTTTTGTACCTATTTAATGAATGCCATGCTTATTTGGTGGCCGATCGTTTCGTCACTGAGAAATAATTTTTAAAATATTAGTAAAATTTTGAAAATCTTTTGTTTATATTTTATATTCTTGCCATTGGTTTTCTACAAATAACGGACTTAAGTTTCTGCTTTATTTCATGAAAATGACCAATTGGATTCAACATAAACAGAAGGCCGGGTTCAGATGAATGCATCAAGAAATGGTTGTGCCACATTTGCGCCTCCACATTTGCGCCCCAATGAAAAGAAAAAAAAATTTTCTGCTTTGGCCATAGTTTAAATGCCTCACTTAAATGATAGGAAATTAACTCTGTTTCCAGACTCAACCACGTGAAGGTAGCAGACATTGAGTCCACACAAATACATCACAAATTCTAATGAAAAATCTATTTATATAAAATAATTTAAATACTCAAAAATATTTGCTATAATACATTTAGTTGGACAAACCACAATACTTTACTTTTTTGTGTTTTCATTTTATTTTTTTATATTTTCTTTGTTTTTTATTATTTCTTGTTTTTTAAAAAGATGCTCAATCGAGCCAATGATCAATTCCTTTTGTGGTAAGTCGAAATGACAGACCCCCCTATCAACGTAAATTAATAATTACTTGACAATTTTTAAAATTCAAATTTAAGTTTCATATTAAAAATTAAAGATGAAGAGGAATACCAAAGAAATAAAATGACCACATGAAATTGACCAGACACGTCCAGTAGCTGAAGTACCCCGCACCAAAAAATATTTGGAAAATGACCGAGCCATCAAAAATCTGATTGAACAATTTGATCAGCTTTGTCCTGATCAGCGTGATGATCAAAGATGGATTACACATTTACACGCACTGTCATTTCGACTTACCACAAAAGGAATTGATCATTGGCTCGATTGAGCATCTTTTTAAAAAAACAAGAAATAATAAAAAACAAGAAAATAAGTGAGGCATTTAAACTAGAGACCGGAAATTTCAAATTTGCGGATCCTGTTGCAGGATTGGGGAGCAAAATTTTTTACAGGACAGGATCCGGCAGGATTAATCCTGCAAATCCCGCATTTAAAATCTGCAGGATCCTGCGCAGGATTGCGGATTTTTGGAAATTTCAAAAAATTCTGTATTAATAAAAAAAAGTCCTTCAAAGTATAAAGTGTTCAAATATATTTTTAAACCAAGATGAAGTTGAAAAAATTAATAAGAGAAATTGACATCAGGAATAGAATTGTGTAAAAAGATCAACATTTCGGCCGTTTCTAAAATGATAATTAATTAAAATCACAATTTTATTCTTGGACCCGAACTGCATGTTGTGTAATTTGTGATTTTTTGATCATCCTTCTTTGACTTTCCTTCTTCCAGCATTACATATTTTTCTGCATATGGCGTGTCTTTGTGCTTGCCAAACAGATGGGTCTTGAGCCCTTTGACACTCCGATTCGACAATTTAAGAGCAAAATTACAGACGTTTTTTTGCTTACACTCCAAGCACTCAACCGAATCTTCTTTAATGCGTTTAAAAAGACCGATTTGCCAAATTGTATGCACTAAAAAATGCCAAATATGCGCATATGATATGCACTAAAAATCCCCCAAATATGCCCTAAAAACCCGAAAAATGCCCAAATATATACTAAAATATGCCTTTAAAAACTGAAAAAATGGCTTTTAGCCCTCAAAAAATGCCAAAAATTGTGTATAAATTAAGAATTGACTTTTAAAACACAAAACAAGGGCTAAGGAGCATTTTTTAGATAATTGCAAAAATATAGAATTTCCAAATTAATAAATTTTTATTATATTCTAAAACAAAATTACATTTTTATATACATAAATTTTTTTTTTCCAAAAGTTCTTACAAAAAGTTAAATTTTTTTCGATTTTTAAGGGTGTATTTTTTTAAAAATTCCAAAAAGTCGATCCTTAGGGGGTGTATTTTTCGTTTTTTTCGCATTTTTCTTATGAAAATTTCCAAAAAATGGCCGAAATATGTTCTAAAAATGCAAAAATTACAAAATATGCATTTATTCTCGAAAACCCCCAAAATATGCTTTTATATGCACTAAAAACCTTCACCAAATCAAAAAATTTTAACGCAGAAATGCTGTTTTTAGCCCCTTTCTTCATAGCATATGCGCAGAAAAAATATGCAAAATCATACAACTTATAACCCTAATTATGAAAAAAAGTTTCTGAATACCTACATATTTGGCATTCTGTTTGTATAAATTCTCAAAAAATGCAATGCAGGATCCTGCCAATCCTGCATAAAAATCAAATTTGCGGATCCTGTTGCAGGATTGGAATTGAAAATTTTTTGCAGGACAGGATCCAGCAGGATTAATCCTGCAAATCCTGCGAATCCTGCAAATCCTGTATTTTCCAAAAAATGCAGGAATTGAAAATTTTTTGCAGGACAGGATCCAGCAGGATTAATCCTGCAAATCCTGTATTTTCCAAAAAATGCAGGATTGCGGACTGGGATCCTGCAAAATCCTGCGCAGGATCCGGTCCTGCGCCGGTCTCTAATTTAAACTATGGCCAAAGCAGACAAACTTTTTTTTCTTTTTCATTGGGGCGCAAATGTGGAGGCGCAAATGAGCACTGACCCAAGAAATTTGTTAAAAGGGACGTTTAAAGAATTTTTCGGTGGTAACTAGAGCCCGGAAATTTCAAATTTGCGGATCCCGCTGCGGGATTGGTACTGAAAAATTTTGCGGGACGGGATCCCGCGGGTATAAATCCCGCAATCCCGCATTTCTCAAAAATGCGGGATTGCGGACTGGGATCCCGCAAAATCCCGGCGCGGGATCCTGTCCCGCGCCCGGCTCTAATGGTAACATTCGTTGCTGATTATGAAAATGCGCCAGCAAATGGCATTAAAGGGAAAGGTTTTAAGTACAAATCCCTCTGTGTTCGTCAAGGTCAGGGGTGCAATCTGTCCTGATTTATCAGAAATCTCCTGATTTTGAAACTCCAAATTTGATAAAATGAAAATGTCTTGATTTGTCAGACTTGGAAGTAGCGACCAAAATTTATTCTGATTTTTTAAATAAACTCATAATTTTGAAATTTATGGCAGAATGTGACGATTTTATCAAGAAAATATAAGGATGGCCGAGTTTCCTTATTTAATTTTCGAGAAAACAAATTTTTAAGCACATGGGTCATTTGAGGATGAAATCAAAGCCTAATTTAGGTGTTTTTTTAGTCTTTCAATTTTCCAATCAATATCATACAATGCCCAATTTTCATGTCGCCCGACGATCGGCTTCCCACTCAAACCAGTGTTCTTACCGTATGAGCTACCAGTTTAGCCATCCCATTAAAAATTTGTTCGCTTCTGACAATGCCTATTTTGATATGGAAAATTTATTGAAAAAAAGGAAAGTTGTGACATTATTTGAAATTACATCAAATTTTGTTTCTCCCAAATTTAATTTTTAACACATTACAAGAAATTCACACACGTAATTTATGAATATTGGCTTTTACGGATTTGTCGTTTTAATTGAATTTGGAAATGGTCTTTGGAGTGCTTTTATCGCTAATTTAGTTTATTGAATTTCATTTTTGATTTCCTAAAAAGACATTACTTTAAAAAGTGCGTGAAAAATCAAATTCCAATTTTAAAAAATAAACCAATGATATAGGTGAAAAATAAATTTGTATAGGGTAAATGGATTAATAATTCCAAGCACTTTGAGTGGATCAGGCATTCAATAGGGGCGATGATTGATCAATGTGCCAAAAAATGCACAAAAAATGGGAACCCTGTCTAAAAGAAAACATTTTTTTTCTTTCTGAATGATATCATGGATTTCTTCTGCTTGTGCTAAAAAAGAATTATAACAATATTTATTTCCATATATTTGTGCAAATAAAAAAAACTTTTTGTTAAATTTTTTTAATTTAATTATTTTTAAATCCAATATTGTCCAATTTTTCATTGGTGTCCAATTTACCGAAAGCCCTCGAAATAAAACACTCAAAAATTGTTTGCATCACTGTATTTTGATTTACCGTATATTCTCTAATTATCGCCCTGGGGGGATTATTTTTCAACCTCCTCAGAAAGGCGGGGGGCTTAATTAGATAAGGGGGATAAAGGAGACGGGAGGATTATTTTTCGACTGATTTATTTAGTGGAAAATTTCGAATTTTTTTTCATATGTTGCCAAAAAATGTCATTGCTTCAACAAGAAATCATTTTTTATTGCATTTTTGTAAAGAATTTCTGTTACATGAAATATTCAAAAATGCTAAAAATGTTCACAAAACATTAACAAACCCCCCAAAATATTCAAACACGAACATGAACCTTTTGAAAATTTGATTTTTTTTTTAAATTTTTCATTTTTAGAGCCCGGGAATTTAGGCTAATTTTTGGATATTATGTTAAAAGTACAAATTCAATTTTTATTATACAAATTCCATACGAATTGACATGACTTTTCACTGCTGAGGAACAACCACAGAAGAGCTTCTATAAAACAATGTTTTTAAAAATGACAATTCTTTTTGGAAAGCATCGTGGTATTCGGAGCTAAAAAACAACGGAATAAGATTAATTTAATTATTTTTTAAATTACCTTGTCAAATAAAGGATTGGCCCATTTGATGAGGCACTAATGTGCGTCAAAATGCCAGAGAATTGAGAAATGTGCCATACAAGCAAATCACTGTTATCATTGTGTATTGATTTGGTTATTATCAAACAACAAATCCCTATTAAATAGCCACCAATATTCACAGAGACAATGGTGAAAAGTGATCGGAATATTCGATTGTTGAAATGGGCCGAGTTGGAATTTGAAGGGACTGAAAGTGGCAAAATGATTGAAATTAAAAAAAATGAAAATTAATTATTTATGGCAAAATGACTTACCGTATTCCTAAAATACAGCCCTCCCCTCTTAATTATACCCCCCCCCTAAAATAAAGGGTAAAATATAGATCATATGGCCCAGTGCCCAAAATGGCCAAAATATATATCAATTGATAGCTCTCGGTCTGTATTGGACTAATCCGAAATAATTTTTTTGCGGAAACCAATCCCTGAAATTCAATTTTCAAATTTGACAAATTTTTGCTATTTTTTTATGAACCGGTTAAAACAGTTTAAACGTGATTTTTGAGGACCAATAACCAGACCCTTAGGAATCGATTGATACGTATTTTGTCGGAATTCCATGCATTTTCAGTCAGTGGAAGGTTCAGTCACAAAGCCATTTGGCCATTTCAGTCCCGGGTCTGAACTCTTCAGTTCTTTCGGATTCTTCCATTACAGACCGAGAGCTACCGATTGGTATGAATTTTGGCCATTTTTGGCTCTGGGCCATATGATCAAAATTTTTCAAACAAAGCCTCCCTTTTGAGGGGATTGAAATATAAAACCCTCGGGGGTTATATTTTAGGAAATACGATAAACAAAAAATTCAAAATTAATTATTTAATTCCATGAAAATCGACCCTTTCGACAGTGAAGAGTAACTGCAATTAATGCATAAACAATCACTGTACATAAAATAATAATCGACCCTTCATTTTGAAGTTCTCCTATTGAACATTGGTTCTAAAAATAATTTTAATGAATATTTTATTTAATTTTTAATTAAAATTATAATTTTACTAAAGCCGACATTTTTAAAAATGACGCCACAAATTTCATAAAAATTGCCCAACACTTCGAGCGAATTCATTTTCGCAGCATAACAATTTGAAGAAATGAAGACGTAAATGGCGCAACAAATGACTTGAATTGTAAAAAGCACAAAAACAATAGGAAGAAAAATTTGTTTTTTTAAATTTCTAAAAAATAATTTTTTATTTTAATTAAATTAAAAAATAAATAAAATTGTAAATTTTACTTAAGCGGAAAAAGCACAACAAAAAGTCGCTCAATGCCAATGAAAAACAGCAAATGGACAGCACAACTGGCGTTAATTAAAGCAACAATTGCTAAATAAAATGCACTTTTAAAAGGCAAAAAATATTGGCCCGAAAAAGCGGAGAAAATTGACAAAAAATTGCCACTCAAATTGCCAATTTCGCACAATGAATAAAATGCCAACAATATATTGACGGAGCCACGGAATGTACTTCAAATTTTAGATGGATTTCATGTTAAAATTTTTGAATTAAAAATATAAAATTTATTTAATTAATTAAATAAATATTGTAAGAAACATTGTCTGAATGGTGATGAAAATCAAAGAAACATTCAACAAAATGCCACCGATTGTTAAAATGACAAAAACAATGGCATAAATTGTCACAGTCCAACACAGCTGCTGATCAGCAGCACAGACCTTGATTTATTTGAATTTTTTTGTTAGTATTTTAATGCACATTACTAGGGTTCCTAATTATATTGGATTTTTTCCTGGACTTTGGGAAGCCTGAAAACGCACGAAAAATATGTTTTTAGTTTAGTTTGAAGCTTCTAGGATGGATTTCTATATCCATATTTTTCATATTTTTCCATCTTTCGTGATTTATGTCCATATTTTAGTAAAATATCTTTTAGTACGGCCCCCATCAGCTATATTGCTTTTGACCCCAAAAGACCGGAAAATTTTTCGAAAAAATCTTTTTTAGTAAATTTTTCTCGACAACATTGATAAATTTAAATTTATAATTGGGAACCACACTTTTTACCTTAAATGGTTCGATTTGGCCATTTGTTTGCGTTTCATTCATTTTGATTTTTTAATTTAAACGAATTTTAAAATTTATTAGGGGATGGATGTGATTAGGTTCGATTATTTAAATTAATTTTTTTGTCTTGTAAAAACGTAGAGTGAATGCCATTTGATAAAACGTACAATCAAATTAATGGCCATTTGAAGACACCTGCGCATTGTCAACACATGGCAACAAGCACCAATTTGACAAATTTAATTACACAATTACATTTGCTTGTTTCATTTTTAATTCTTAGAAACTTTTCACTGAAAAACGAGTACATTTAATATCAGTCGAGAGATAATTAATGGGGAATTCTTTAATAAGGCAAAATTTGACGTGACAGTGCTGGGGCGTTAGTAAAAAACAATCAAATGGAAAATTTTTGACAGAAAACTAATCATAAGTTCGCTCAAAATGAACCAAATTTGAAAACTTTAATATCTTTTGATAGCTTTACGTGTTTTCTATTATCCTGCAAAATTTCAAAAAATTTCGTTAAAATTCAAAAGGATTATGACCTGAGAAACTCTTAAAAATATTTTCTAGTCATCAGAACGGATTATTTCCTAAAAAATACATCAATCAAATCAATTTAGCTTAAACTTGTTAACAAATGGTTAATAGGTAGAGATCGGACCGGTCGGTTTTTTTCGGTTCTCGGTTTCGGTTTTTATACCGAAACCGACCGACCGAAATAATCAAAAAACCTAAAAAACCGACCGACTTTTTTCAAAAACCGAAAAAAACCGACTGGCGATTTGAAGCGACATAACCCGTTAATAACAATTTTTGGCATAATATACTGTTTGAAATTCGATGGTTTTTGATTAAGTTTTCGGACTTTTGAAAAGTTTATCACTAATTTTCATTTCAATTTATCGCTGCATACACCGTACGACTTACTGTCCTGTTGCTGCATTAAAATTGTCAAATTATTTTTTATGGCCGTGTGAACTGCAATAGAGCCAAAATTTTTCGAGTACGAATGTGCCGAATGTTGTAAGAATATTATATGTAAGAAAGGCAACACATCCAATGCGATAAACCACCTTAAATCAAAACACAAAAACAGCGAATATGAGGCGAAAATGAAGATTTGTTGAAGCAGAAGCGAGGTGAGAAAGGGACAATCGGAACACACTTGGTCTTAGGAAGTGGTACGTTATATTAAATGTGCATATGTATTGGTTTTTTTTAGAGTCCTGTAAAAAAAAAATTTCCGGGAGCGGGATCGGGAGTTCAAAATTTTCCGGGACGGGAGTCCCGAACGGGATTCCCGTAAAAATCCCGCTCCCGTTAAAATCCCGTCCATTTTTAACGGGAGTCCCGGGCGGGAGCGGGAGTAATTCGAAAATTTAATTAAAAACTCACAAAAATATTTTTAATGCACAAATTTAAAGGACAATCAATTTATTAAATTAAAAATATATAGAAAATTTAGTAAGGAGAATTGAAATAAAAAAATCTTATTTTTGAGTCAAAAATCAGAAAATTTTTTCAAATTGCTTAAATAAATTATTTTTTATAATTAATTCGAACAAAACATTTATTAACTTTATATTTTTGACTCCCTTTATTAATTTTACAAAATTTTTTGCGGTGTATTTCTTGAAAAAACTTTTTGGTGACCAAGGAGGAGGAGGGAGGCCGGCGGTGCCGGTAGGCGCCGCCGGGAAAAAAATTGAAAATTTTAATACAATACATTGTTAGATTCTGTTCAAAAATGACCAATTTTTGCAAATTGAGCAAGTTTTTTTAAGAAAATTAAGGATTTTAAGGATCCGGCGGTGCCGATAGGCACGCCGGGAAATTTTTTTGAAATTTTGCTATATATTTAACAGATTTTCAATGAAAAATCATTATTTTTACCAAAAAAAAATCAATTCTTACCAGTACATTTTTACTCCCGTTTTTGGGTAAAAATTTCCGGGAGCGGGATCGGGAGTTCAAAATTTTCCGGGACGGGAGTCCCGAACGGGAATCCCGTAAAAATCCCGCTCCCGTTAAAAATCCCGTTCACCGAAAAAAGCGGGAGCGGGACTCCCGTAAAATCCCGCGGGACCGCCGGACTCTAGTTTTTTTAAAGGCCGAAATGCTGATTTTTTTGAATCGAAATCTTCCAAAAATTCAATATAAATATTAAAAACATTTTACTGTTAATAAGAATGGTTTATTGCTTTTTTGCGAAAAAATATAAAAATTCAAAAAAAAACCGAAACGATATACCGAAAATTTTTCTTCGGTTTTTTTCGGTTTCGGTTTTTTAACCGAAACCGACCGACCGAAAATTTTTTGAGTTTTTCGGTTTTTTTCGGTTTTTATACCGAAACCGACCGACCGACCCTCTTGTCCGGTCTCTATTAATAGGTAATTAGGGTTGGGAATTATATGGATATAAAATCGCGAAATATGGTAAAAAACAATAATTCATGAATAATGCCAAATAAAAAATTGGTAATTTAATGTAGAGTGAAGCGGGACCGGGCCGGGAATTCCCGGTCATCCGAGGTCCCGGTTCCCGGTCCCGGTTTTTGAAAATCTCAGGTCCCGGTTACGGTAGGGCAACCGGGAACCGGGAAAAACAAGCACTGGTAAGAATGGGGGTCTGAGTGAAAAATTAGTGATGAAAATTAGAGTCAACGGAAAAAAATAAAAAATAATAATTAATATATTCTTTAAAAGTAACACTGCCAATTGTGCACATGGCTTAGTGGTTAATCTTCTTGATTTTCTACTTCTTTCACATGGTTTAATCCCTCTACAGAATTTATAATATTTTGAATTTTCTTTTTGTATACTCATGGGTTTACTATCGACAAACAATGATTCCTCATACTTTTGTTTAATTGACACTATTTTATCACTTTTTAAATGAAAATCCGTACAAATTAAGCCTACTAATCTCAAAACCAGCCTTTTTTGTTGAAAATCTGTTAACAAATTACACTCAAATTTTCAAAATTTCCCCCGGCGGCGCCTATCGGCACCGCCGGACCACCCTTCTTTGCCAAAATTTTTTGGGAAAAGCGCGCCGAAAAAAGTGATGTGAAAATCAAATCTGAATTTCTAATAAACTAATAAAATTCGATCATTTAATTCAAAATGATTAATTGTTTGAAATAATTGAAGAAAATTTGTTTTGAAAATTTTCATTAATTTAATTTAGCTTTAATTTTTGGATTTTATAAAATAAAAAACAAAATAAAAATATAATTTTAATTTTAATTTATTTTCACTTGAAATAAATTTAAATTTGAATTTTTTTGCATTTTTTTGAATTTTAAAAATTTTTTTTTTATGAATTTTTAAAATTTCCCGGTTGGTCCGGTTCACGGTCCCGAACAAAAATCGAGGTCCCGGTCTCGGTCCCGGCTTCTCAGGTCCCGGCAATTCCCGGTCCCGGTTTTGCCCAAAATTCCCGGTCCCGCTTCACTCTAATTTAATGGAAACATTTTTATTTTCTTACTCATTACTAAGGCTGAGAATTATATGGAAATCCATATTTTTCCTGGACTGTGGAGGCCTGAAACGCACGAAAAACTCAGTCTAGATGAGAATCATGAAAATCATATTTTCTCCGAACAATTATTTTTGATTTAGAACGACTTTTTAGCACCTAAAAAACCTAAAACGGGCAGTTAGCGCACCTATTTTGGTCTTTTCCAGGAATTTCTTATCAAAAATGCAATAAAAACGAAAAATACACCCCTAAGAATCGGTCCCAAAAAATTCAGAAAATAATACCACTGAAAATTGACCAAAACTTCAGAAAATATACCGAGAAAAAATGAAAAATTTTCCCAGAAATTCGTCCTCAATATTTATTATTTATTTTCTTGACCAACTGCAATTGTGCGGGCGAATTAAAGAATTAGTCACTTTTGGAATTTTTGTGCATAAAGACACTGGATTTTTCCAATTTTTAACACCTATTTTCGCATCTATTTTGCACATTTTTGGTGCCTATTTTAGTACCTATTTCAGTATTTTAGCACCTCAAAATCCTAGCTTTATTTATAAGCAATTTATTTGTTATTAAGCTGCTCACCTCTAAAAAGTATAATTCTCAAAAAAAAATTATCTCTATCTTTTTTTTACAGTTCGACATTCGCTCGAGACTCTTGATATTTCGGGCCCAACTAAGCTGGATATTCAGGACTAAGTCCAAACAGAAACAAGCACAGGTCAAGTTTTTTTTTTAGCTCTGAACTTGAGCGCCCAGTCACAAGGAATAATAATTTTTGCGCCTTCTGGTTTGGTTACCTTCGTCGGCTCGACTTTTCAGTGCCTACGACTTACGCACCTACTTCCTCCTTTTTATTTTGGCCCCTTGAATGATGGGATATGCCGTGGCGGCCGTGATTTGGAATAATTATTCCACCGCCAGGAGGAGTCGAACTTGAAGTTCCTTTTTGTTGTGACTGGGGAGAGTAGTCCACTCGGCCGAGTGGACTACTCTCCCCAGTCACAACATAATTATTTCGAAGGCTAATAGAGCCTTTGAAGGGCTTTCGATTGATTCAAGACTGTTGGATTCGATCAACAACTTAAAAAAGCGTTATTGAAAGCATAAAAAGGTCGTCTGTTCTACGTTTTAGACTCCTGCGCAAAAATTCCTGTTGATCTACCCTTTTTATCTGCTTTTGATGTTAAAAAATACAATTTAAAATAATTTCATTAAGATTTCTCGGTTCTCGTATCGTTTCTCGGTGACATTTCTTTGTCTCGGTGGTTCTTGATTCTCAGTAAAAATCAGCTCGGCACATCACTACAGGTGCTAGGTCGTTTCGTCAAATTACCAAATTTACAGATTTATCGAGAAAAATGCGTCATAACTAGGGCATAAAATTATTTGGAAATCCATATTTTTTTCCTGGACTGTGGGAAGCCTGAAACGCACGAAAAACATGTTTTTAGCTTGGTTGTTTTTAGCTTGGTTTGAAGCTTCTAGGACGGATTTCTATATCCATATTTTCCATATTTCGCGATTTATGTCCATATTTCCATATTTTGGCATTTTTATCCATATTTGATGTCCATATTTTGGCATTCCCAAAAAACCTCTATTAGAATGGCCCAACTAGCTAAATTGGCCAGCCTTTTTGACCTTTAAAGATCGGAAAAATTCCCGAAAAAAACATTTTTAGCAAAATTTTCTCGAGAATATTGAATATATTTAATTTTTTTTAATTGCTAAATGTATGTCAAAAATAAGCAAAAAAACGAAAATTTCGCTTTTTGGGTTGATTTTTCTCTAAAAATAAGTAAGTTTTAACTTTATCATGTTTTTTTTGGTTTAATATTTTTAATTCCATATTTATCCATTTTTGAAAGTTTTACCTTACATTTAGAGAATTAGAAGAAATTTTGAGAAATTACACCCTCAATTTTGAAAAATTTATCTCCATATTTTTGCCATTTTATGTCCATATTTCGCGATTTTTGGTCCATGTTTTATGGCCATATTTCGCGATTTTATATCCATATTTTTTATGCCCTAGTCATAACTTTTCTTAAACACAACCAAATTAAGTAATCTTTATAGCTCTTGACTTGCTCAATTTTCAGAAATTTCATTGAGTTTTCAAAAAGTTAAATTGGGTTTTTTGTTTAAGAAAAGTTATGACGGATTTTTCTCGAAAATCTGTAAAATTGGCACTTTTTACGAAACGACCCAGCACGGCGCTTTAACATTTTTGAATAAAAAATCTTTAAATTGCTATCTCATAAATACACAATAAAATAATCAACTAAAATGCTTTTCCATTGTCAACCATCCAACATCATTGGAACAAAAAGCGAAGGTGTATACATAGATAGGGAATCGCATAGAATTGCTGATGACAAATGCTTTAGATAAGACTGATGTTTGTTCTTCGAGTGGAGCAGACACACAACCACCTGTGCCGGGTTATATTATACAATTAATTTTTATATTCCCTTTTTATTAAATTTGTATGCCTTCTATATTTAAATATTTATTTTAATTGAACACAAATGTTTATTTTCTGCCCATTTTACGCGTGAGTTTCGGGGGTCGTTTTCGCGCCAGCCCGAGTTTTTGGGTTCTAACTTTTTTCTTTGTCGACCAAATCTAACAATCTTGGTATCATTCGAAAGCCCTTTACAAGCTTTATTAGCCTTACAAAAAAGCCAAAAAATTTTCTAGCATGCAAAAAAGTTATTTAAAAAATTTCAAAAATTTTGATTTTTTTGTAATTTTCATGGTATAACTTTTTAATAATTGTCTAATCGCAAAGCAACAGCTTAGAAACAGCCTCTAAAGATGTTAAGCTTTCGAATGATACCAAGATTATTTGGTCGATAATGAAAAAAGTTAGAACCCAAAAACTCGGGCTGGCGCGAAAACGACGTCGGGAAAACGACCCCGACCGGTCTTTGTTTACTTACCGAAAAAAACATAAAATATCTCTTAAATCAAAATTAACAGTTTAAAGTGTAAAATGCTTCTCGTTCGGACTTCCCACCTGTATGACTTCCGAATAGCGAGAAGCACCCGCAACATTTCCGTGCTTTAACTGCAAAAAATGCAACAAAATGCCGGCATAGCGTTCAGATTCACTCTGAAGCAGTTTTTGGGCCGAGCGCGAAAGATTTGGGGTGCCTTAAAGAAAACCAGTTTTAGCTAAATTGAGAAAACACAAGTCATATGATAATTATTAGTGTTGCATGAGAATCTCGACTCGAGAAAAGTCCGGGTTTTTTTGGTCTCGAGGTCAAGTCTCGGCCTGGAGAAATTTTCGGTCTCGATCAACACTAATAATTATGCCAAAACAATCGCTAAATCGGCATTTATTTGTCTCTCTGTTCCAGGGCTGGACGTAATTACGGATTACGGAAATTACGGCTTTCGATTTCATCTGATTTATTCTTGGTAATTGTAGCATAATTAACAAACATAAAAGGGGGGGGGGGGCGGGGAATCTTGATGGATCAATTTCGTTTTGTCGCCCACCAATTTATGCTATGGGAATTGGACAAAAATTTTAATTTTTTTTCCTCCGCTGCGCTTATCGGCACTGCTCGCCACAAAAACTCCTAATTATTTTTAAATAGTAGCTCCAAATCTTAGTCATTTTTCGACATAATCTTTTAGCAAATTGCTTTAAAATTTTCAAAATTTTTCCCGGCGGCGCCTTTCGGCGCCGCCTGACCCCCCCCCCATGTTTCCCAGTTTTATGGAAAAAGCACGCCGCGAAAAAAGCTGTTTTAAAAATTAAAAAAGGTCGTCAATTTACATAGTCGGGACCTCTTCACAAATCATTCCCAAAATGAACCCTAAAAATTCAAAAAGAATGAAATTTTACGTCAAAAATTATAATTTATTTGCCTTTCGGCACCGCCAAACCAGGACAATAATTTGATTTTGTTTTAAAAGGGCTTCTAAATGGGTGATATCATTGAAAATTAATGAAAAAAATTTGAGAATTTTCTACCACAGCTCTGAATATGCCATTTTTCCCCTATTTTTCTCCCGATTTCGGCCCATTTTTTTGTCTCAAAAAATCATGCAAAGCTTTATTCTGAACATAAATTACTCTTAACCATTTTTAGATAGGATTTTTTCAAATAAAAATTTTTAAAATAAAAAAAAAATTGAAAATTACGGCATTTTTGGACCTCCGTAATGATGGATTACGGATGGCCGTAACTGAAAAAATCGCCGTAATGACGGATGGCGGTAACTGAAAATCAGTTACGTCCAGCCCTGCTCTGTTCCCTTCTCGCACTCGAATGGCATATCAAAATGGCACGGAGCAGCAGAAATTCTTCGAGACTTAGCCTGCTTTTGCAAAAGGGTTCCATCAAATTGGAGAACAGATGAAGCGCCATCTTCTGAGCTCTTCAATAGGAGGGAAACGAAATTGTGAAGACAAATTTTGGCATAAAATATTCAATAAAATTATTCAAATTGATCATTAAATTTAATTGCCCCCGTTGGACTGACATTAAATCACCGCTGAATCCCGCAAATCTTTGCATTTCACGCAATGGGACGATGTTCGACGGCAATTTGAGTTCTGTTTCAGAATTCGCCATCATTGAACGAAATTTGGATCAATGGCCAAAAATGAACCAAAAATGGGTGACGATTGATCAATGGGCCAAAAAATGAACCAAAAATGGGTAACGATTGATCAATGGGCCAAAAAATGAACCAAAAATGGGTGACGATTGATCAATGGGCCAAAAAATGAACCAAAAATGGGTGACGATTGATCAATGGGCCAAAAAATGAACCAAAAATGGGTGATGATTGATCAATGGGCCAAAAAATGCACCAAAAATGGGTGACGATTGATCAATGGGCCAAAAAATGAACCAAAAATGGGTGACGATTGTTTGAACATATTTTTCTTAACAAAATTCATGAAAAATTCCAAAAAAATTTCCCGTCGGCGCCTATCGGCGCCGCCGTGCACAAAAAGCACGCCTCAAAACTTGTTAAAAATCTGATTTAGTGATCCCGAATGCGCTAGATAAAATCGATAATGGGAGACAAAAAATATAATATTTGATATATTTTTGATCGAATAAATTGTAAAAATAACTGATTTAAAGCAATTTTACAAAATGTTCTGATTTTACCCTAAAAGCAAAAATTCCGTTTGAGCTATCCCTTTTTTATGTGTTTATGCTCTTAAAATGAACCAAAAATGGGTGATGATTGATCAATGGGCCAAAAAATGCACCAAAAATGGGTGACGATTGATCAATGGGCCAAAAAATGAACCAAAAATGGGTGACAATTGATCAATGGGCAAAAAATGAACCAAAAATGGGTGACGATTGATCAATGGACCAAAAAATAAACCAAAAATGGGTGACGATTGATCAATGGGCCAAAAAATGAACCAAAAATGGGTGACGATTGATCAATGGGCCAAAAAATGAACCAAAAATGGGTGACGATTGATCAATGGGCCAAAAAATGAACCAAAAATGGGTGACGATTGATCAATGGGCCAAAAAATGAACCAAAAATGGGTGATGATTGATCAATGGGCCAAAAAATGAACCAAAAATGGGTAACGATTGATCAATGGGCCAAAAAATGAACCAAAAATGGGTGACGATTGATCAATGGGCCAAAAAATGAACCAAAAATGGGTGACGATTGATCAATGGGCCAAAAAATATGCAAAAGTAAATTTGGAACTCAGCGCAGAGAAATTTTATTGGCCGACGGTTTCGAGTATTGCTTTGAAGCTCTAAGCCGAATTGCAGATGGTTAGTCCGTGCATTTGGCCAGTAAAATGCAGTAGCGCCGAGTTTTGATCATAGGCATTGAAATTTATCGCTGCATACACCGTACGACTTACTGTCCTGTTGCTGCATTAAAATTGTCAAATTATTTTTTATGGCCGTGTGAACTGCAATAGAGCCAAAATTTCTTGGTAATAGTGCATTACAAACAATTAGGTTGTTATGCAACATGCTACAAACAGCAGCAATTTTGTCACCTTTTTTAAAAAGAATTTTTAGCGGGTTGGGCGTGTGCAAATTTTTTTGATGAATTAACACTAATCCGTCAATAATTTATATCATAGACAAAAATAAAAGTCAGATTCTTTTTCTGCCTGTAAAATTACCCTAGAAAAAATTTATTTATTTATTTTACTATTTAAATTATTAAATAAATTTACGTTAACCACAACTCGAGTTGTGGTTAAGATTCCTTAAGAAAGATTAAACCACGGTTAGATGAGCATACCGGTTGGAAATAAACCACGGTTAACCTGCGTTAACCGTGGTTTAGCCTTAACCACGGTTAAAAAGGGAAGGACGAGCATACCGGTTAAGGATTTTTAACGATGGTTAACCCAAAAAATGAACCATAGCTCTAAACCGCGAGATCAACATGCCAAAAAATGAACCAAAAATGGGTGACGATTGATCAATGGGCCAAAAAATGAACCTAAAATGGGTGACGATTGATCAATGGGCCAAAAAATGAACCAAAAATGGGTGACGATTGATCAATGGGCCAAAAAATGAACCAAAAATGGGTGACGATTGATCAATGGGCCAAAAAAGTCATGCAGTTGACATTGCCAGAGGCGCAATCGCAGAAGGAATCCGAGCCCGAACTTGCAACTTCGTCAATGGGCCGCTCATATCGTCGAGAAGTTTCCAAGCAGCGTGTGGATGCTGGAGATCATCTGTTGGATGCGCAGGATTCTGATGCAATTGTTATTGGCCAAAATCTGCAGGCAATCACTATTTTGTAGCTCTTGTCCAATTTTTGTGACATATTGGATTGGGTGTGACCGTGTTTGGCAACTGCAATCAATTCCGCTCGAAGATGATCCGGAATTGGGTGCTTATGGACGAGTGGATGCATGGATTCGAAATCGCATTCAAAACAATGGGTTACAGGGGAGGTCTGCAAGTTTTCCACAGGAAATGTGGAATATGAGTGAAAGGTAAAAGTGGAAATAGAATTTTAAGAAACAAAAATTTAGAGTTGATGAAAATTTAATGAGGACAAATAACAGTATTGAAGGATGCCATCGGTCTTTCAATAGCCAATTCCGCTTCGTTCATCGACCATTAAGTTATTTTGTCAAAAAAATGAAAGAAGAAGACAGAAACCGGAATTTGGTTGTGCAAGATTACAACAATAACCCACAAAATGGACTGCGTGGCAGGGGAATGGCAAGGAAAAATCTTTACGTACAGCAGGACCGAGCAATTCGCGCCATTTTCTTGGATCGTCATAACCGACCTTTTTTGGCCTATTTACGCGCAATCGCTTACCGGATGCCGGAACCAAATTGATTTGATTGAAATATTTTTAGGAAATAATCCGTTCTGATTACTAGAAAAATTTTTTTTAATTTAAATTTACTGTCGGATTGTCCGCTGTTGGATTGTCCACTTCTGTCGGATTGTCCAGGAGCACTCTAATTTCTTTCTTTTCCTTCCCTCTCTCTGCCCTACCCTCCCACCTCTATCACGCTCTCTCTCTTTATCCCTTTTACTCTCTCCCGCTTTCTCTCCCTCTCTCTTAATCTCTCTCCCTCTCGGTCTTTCTTAACCATTCTCCCTCTATCTTTTTTCTCTTTAACTCCCTCTCTAGCTCTCTCTCTTTTCCTTTCACTCTCTCTCTCTTTTCCTTTCACTCTCTCTCTCTTGCTCTTTAACTCCCTCTCTAGCTCTCTCTCTTTTCCTTTCACTCTATCTCTCTTGGTCTTTCTTTTTCTCCGCATAATTTATGTTTTTTAATTGTATTTATCTTAAACGAACTTGATCATCCAAATTGAGCAGCGAAAATGCCATGACGGAACGGAAAACGTCGAGCAATGAAAAAAGGTCCATGCACAGTATTGTTCTGTAGCTTGTTTGTCCATTGCTATCGCATAACGGAACGGTGTATTTGTCCGCATCACTGAGAATGGAGATGTGCGACTCGAACAATTCGTGAAGAGTGCCAAATCGCGTGACAAAATCGTCCCGAAAGACGCGTTCAGTGGCATAAAATGCCTCATATTTGGCATGGTTTAAGACCATTTCCCGGACTGTTACAAGGGTTTCCGCCGTTTTGCAGCTGCCGATCAGTGATCGCTTCTCCAGTGGCCAATTCGCGAGACCAAATTGTTCCGGGCCAATAATTTGGCCCTCAAAAAATTGGCAATCTTCTGCGCCAATCGCCTGTCGTCGGTTCATGGCACAACTGCTGCTGTTCATCGTCATCGTATTGATCCCGGCATTTTGAACACGACGCCCTTCAGTTGGCACCAAACTTAATAAGCACTGCTGTTCCTCGTAATTAGCCTCTTCTGATTGTGAGTATTGGTGATTTTGATCAGTCCGACTGATCAATGGCTTGTGCCCATTTTGTTGGCACATCAACGACTTTTTGTGCTTCTCCAGCTTGTCCAAATATTCTTGCGATATCACAACTCCACTCGTTTTGACCATTTGTGGGTCCATTCCAACTGATAAACATTTGTTCTGCCGACACGCACGACATTTTTTGGCATCTTTTATGAGAAATAAGCAAAATGACAAAATATTTGTTGAAAAACGCCTATTTGGCGTTAAAAAAATATAGTAAAATAGTATTTTATGGGTTGAATCAGGGATGGCATTCCGAGACTCCAAAAACTTTAGCAAACCGGAATTCCGAGGCGCAAAATTTTCGGAATTCAGAGGCTTAAAAATTTCTCGGAAAATTGAATTCGGAGGCCAACAATTTTTCGGAAGTCGGAATTCCGTGCCATCCCGGGAGGCGGAAGTTTGGGCACCGGGAACTTTGTGCACCAGGAAGTTTGGGCACCAAATTAAGGATTTAAAAATAAAAATGTTTTTAATTGTCTATGAATTGCAAACATCTAATTAAAAGCATATTAAATTGAATAGTTATGAATCGAAAATTTTTTAACGGATATCTATTCAATTTTAACCATGCTTATTTTGCTAAACTCATTATAATTCATTCTATATCAATGTCATACATATGTATTTTTTATTATTACAAAGCTCGGTCTGTTCAAAGACTTAAAATTTATGAGTTTAAACAGAATTAGACGAGACTCTTGATATTTCGGGCCCAACTAAGCTGGATATTCAGGACTAAGTCCAAACAGAAACAAGCACAGGTTTAACTCTACGTTTAAACAGCTGTAAGAATTGACGAAATAATAAGATTGCCAGGCTTTTCATTTTCAAGAAAAAATAAATTTTAAGCACAAGAGTTGTTAAATTTACTAAATTTTAATGATTTATCTAACATTTGTATATTTATTTTGTTTTATTTTTTTAAATCCTTAATTGGTGCCCAAACTTCCCGGTGCCCAAATTTCTGGTGCCCAAACTTCATGTCGCCGCCATCCCGAGTTTGAATCAGAGATTAAGCAGATTCAGTTTCATATCAAATCTTTAACATTACCCGCCGAAATGTCGCAATTCCCGCCATTTGAACAGACAAGGGTTTTCTCCGTTGAAATCGTGCGCCGAAAAAACTGTTTACAGGCTGGAAGATTTTGGTTATTTTATATTTCGTAAATTTAAGTTCCTTTTTGAAAACTTAAAAAATTATTATTTATTTGCTTCTAAGCATTTATTTTAACACATTTTTAAATGGGAAATTCTTTTCTTTAACACCCCTATCCGTCCCTAGGAATCCATATTTTTTAATTTTTGGCCCTAAACGGGAGCGGGAGCCCGAAATGTTCCGGGAGCGGGAGTCCCATAAAATTCCCGCGAGGCTCCCGCTCCCGCCGGGCTCTAGTAATTGGACTCAAAACTTTATTTTATTAATTGAAAAACAGATTGGACTCATAACAAAGTTTTCGCCCCTATTAGGCTCCTAAAATTGTAAATTTTCGCCTTTAAAAATTACCCTCACAAGTGAACACATTGTAATATTTGAAGAAGCAAACTCCGCCACAAACGGCACATGTTCTGCTGTTGTTTATCACTCTCATTTGGTGTTCAACAACATTTTCTTCATGAAACATGGAAATATGATAATAAATTTAATGGAATTTGTAATTTGATGGAAAAAAGCAAATTAAAATTTCTAAAATAAAACATATCCAATTGATGCATTAATTAATTGGAGAAAATATTTGAAACATTAAAAAAATCACTCCATTAAATGAATCGTTTTTCTCTCATTTTACGAGACAAATAAAAAGAAAATTTAAGGCAAATTGATCATTTTTCCTAATTAGAATTGATTTTTGTGATGATTGTACATTTTCGCTCAAAAGTGACATTTTAGCACATAATTTTTGCTTGTAGCCAAAATGTTGTTAAGAAAATTGATTAAAAAATGAAAAATTTTAATAAATTTTATAAAATATTATATATATATATGTATATTTATGCATATACAGGGGTATAAATTATATATATATATATGTATATATTTGTATATAAATTATACAATGCACATTCGGGATTTTTATAAATACAAATCCCACCAGAGTAATGAAATATTCAATTCCTAAATCCATCTCATCAAAAAAAAAAATGAATTAAATAATATCGCGAAAAGGAAAATTTTAAATGTGAGTGTTTGAGCTTGCCTTTTCGAATAGCATGTGAGCAAACAAATGTGAAGTCCCATATTGATTCAATGGCCAAGTCTGAAAAAAATGAAAAAGACAAACAAGAAAATGCACGAAGAAAAAGTCCAAGTGAGTGCCAAAGACTGGCACTGAGTTGCTAAAGTGCACGCAAAACACACAAAAGAGCCGATTAAATGCCCACATAAAGAGTGGGGGGATTGAAAAATTAAACAATGAGACCACGCAGGGTTGTATGGGGACTGAAAAGCAAAAAGAATGAAGCCAAATGCCTATTTTTGTGCTATTTTCTAGAGAAGGAACCGGACCGCGTCCAGGCTTTTTACTGATCCGGCGCTTTTTTGAAAAACCCGGTTTGACCAGTTTTTGAGAAGCGGGGCCCAGAAACTGGGCGTTTTTGAAACTGACAAACCGGTCTGGTCCAGCGAATTTTGACCAGTTTTTACTATGGTTGGCCGAGTCCGTGTACCCGACCGGCTCCCAGACCCGGATGGCTGCAGCCCCAAACTTGCAATGACCTTTTAGTTGCAGTTGAATCTGACCTTTTGTTCGCTTTTGCAACTAGGAAACTCGATTCCAGGCCATTCCTGAAGGTCTCCAACAGTCCTAAACTGTTGAGCATGTCCACCCCAAATTGTCCATTGCATGAGCGATCACCGACCGAGAATTTCGCAGGCCCTTTTCCCAAAAGAGGGCGAGTGGATCCATCATGGTATTTTATTTATTCGTAAAAATAAAAAATTCACCAGAAGGGACAAAACCACTTACTCGGACGACTGTTCAGATAAAAGAGTCGTGGAGTAAGTGAATAATTATATGGATGATAACTGGAAAAAACACATAAATATGAATAAAATGAGTAAAATTTGTGAATAAAATGAGGTCTCAAATGGGTAGCATTGATTGAAACAATTGACATTTGGAAATGCGGTCAAATGTGTAGCAGTGATAGAAGACAATGTAAATATAAAATATACAGATACATAATAAATGAATAATTTTATTTATTTCTTATGTTTAAACTGGAATAATATTTTTTTATATGGTAATGTTATTTTATAAGTTAAGAATTAAAAAATATATATATTTTTTAAAATATAATTTTTAATTTATTGGATTTTTTGACATTTGGGTTCGAGAAGCAGAAAAGTCAGACCTCCGGCAAAGGGAAATTTGTTTTTTTCTTTCTTTTTTCTTTATTTATTTATTTTTGAAGAAATTATTGGAGATGTGGCAACATTATTTATTGAGAATATGGGAGTATTATTTGATACTTTTCGGCAAAAAATTTTCACGATTCTCCTTTTCACGTAGGAATCTTGATGGATCAATTTCGTTTTGTCGCCCACCAATTTATGCTATGGGAATTGGACAAAAATTTTAATTTTCCGTGCACCGTTTTGTTAATTTTTTTAAAATAATGAAGTGTAGGAACAAAAACGAAAAGCACCTATTATTTTACATTTGTCTGTGAAAGCTGCGTTGCAAAGAAATTAGAAATACAGATGGCATTTTACAAATTTATCGTTGCTGTTTTATGCCTCCTATTTAATTTTCAATTTTTTTGGGAGGGGGTGAAAAAAGCTACAATTACCGTCCCTAGTTTTTGAGTGTTTATGGTATTGGCATATTCGTTCATCATCAGAAATTTCATTGGAAACGGAATTATACAAAACGATTGAGTCAAGTGCTCAAAATCAGTGAGCATTGTCGGTGAAATGAAACGTGCAAATTTTCAAAATCATCGCTATCGGCAAAGCTAAAATGGCAAATTTTCAAAATCATCGCTATCGGCAAAGCTAAAATGGCAAAATTTGTCGCAAAAATTGGCCAAATTTCTCGGGCAAAAACATCCCAAATCGGCTGGTCATCTGCAATTTCGCGGGCGCCGAACTGCAAAAGACGGAGCGGAGATGGAACAAATTCACAACAGCGAGAAGCTGAGGACGCGTTGCCTCAGGCACGATTTTTTTACTCATAATTGCCATTTGTAGGTTCGGAATTTGATCGGCACCACTTTCGTCGGCAGGGCGCTACAACCGGCATTAAAGGCAAATTTAATTTAGCAATTTTAAAATGGTTGGCATTTAGATCGCCGCATTTCAGTGCATGAATCTCCGATCAATGGCCAAGATTAAGTTTATCCTTCGCTTTGTCCATCTCCCTACTATTTAATCCGTAAAAGGACTTGCAATTTTCATGACTATTAATTAACTGCGCGACTCATTCAGCGGATAGAAAAAGAAATTGGACACCAGAAAATTGGACACCAAGCGGAAAAATGGACACCGCCGGAATTTTGGACACTAAAGGAAAATTGGACACTAAGATTTCCTTTTTAAAAAAAATCAAGAATTAGGTGAAAATAAATTTGAGTAGAATAAATGGGTTAAATGAGGGATGATTGATCAATGTGCCACAAAATGCACCAAAAAAAGAAGGTCAATTTTTCAATAATAAACGTCGTCCTTCGCACTTCGATTCTGTTCCGCCGGGGGCGTAATTGTGGTGGCCAAAATCCATCGGTTGGAAAAAATATCTGCAAAAAAAAACAAATGGTTTCAAAGAGCGGAAAAGCCGGCGAGAAAAGCAATTAATTAATTGGCCGATTTGTGAATGCTCACATCGCCACACGCGGATAATTCCGATTGATCAATGGGCCAAAAAATGAACCAAAAATGGGTGACGATTGATCAATGGGCCAAAAAATGAACCAAAAATGGGTGACGATTGATCAATGGGCCAAAAAATGAACCAAAAATGGGTGATGATTGATCAATGGGCCAAAAAATGAACCAAAAATGGGTGACGATTGATCAATGGGCCAAAAAATGAACCAAAAATGGGTGACGATTGATCAATGGGCCAAAAAATGAACCAAAAATGGGTGACGATTGATCAATGGGCCAAAAAATGAACCAAAAATGGGTAACGATTGATCAATGGGCCAAAAAATGAACCAAAAATGGGTGACGATTGATCAATGGGCCAAAAAATGAACCAAAAATGGGTGACGATTGATCAATGGGCCAAAAAATGAACCAAAAATTCGGGCCGATTAACATTTTTTGCACAGTGTTATGTTCAAATTCTTCAGCGCGGAGCCAAAAAACAGGAATTATTATCGGTTTTGCGCCGAAAAAATCACAATTTTCCATTTTCAAAAAATAATGATCCGATTGGGGCCCGGCGGTGCCAATAGAACCAAAAATGGGTGACGATTGATCAATGGGCCAAAAAATGAACCAAAAATGGGTGACGATTGATCAATGGGCCAAAAAATGAACCAAAAATGGGTGACGATTGATCAATGGGCCAAAAAATGAACCAAAAATGGGTGACGATTGATCAATGGGCCAAAAAATGAACCAAAAATGGGTGATGATTGATCAATGGGCCAAAAAATGAACCAAAAATGGGTGACGATTGATCAATTTCGAAGCCTTTTTTTTGTAAAATAATTTTTCTTGTAATTTTCATAAAAATTTGATGGATTGAAAATTAAAACAAAAAATTCCCGGGGGGGGGGCAAGAAATTCGATGTCCCCGCCCGTCTCGGTCTGCCACCGGTTGGTCACTCGCCTGCGCTGCGTTGCCCTCCTCCAACACTTCGCACCCGTTTATTGTCAATTCAGCAGCCGCTGCCGCGGATGATGTTTCATCCCCCGTTTGTGCCCTTCCGTCTTCCATGCCAAAAATGGGTGACGATTGATCAATGGACCAAAAAATAAACCAAAAATGGGTGACGATTGATCAATGGGCCAAAAAATGAACCAAAAATGGGTGACGATTGATCAATGGGCCAAAAAATGAACGTGCCAACCCGCAGGAGGGGCCGAAACAGACGGCGCTGACCCAAAAATGGGTGACGATTGATCAATGGGCCAAAAAATGAACCAAAAATGGGTGACGATTGATCAATGGGCCAAAAAATGAACCAAAAATGGGTGACGATTGATCAATGGGCCAAAAAATGCTTCAAAAATGGGTGACGATTGATCAATGGGCCAAAAAATTCGACAGTAGCGGTTTCGAGATGAAAACAAAAAAAAAGTAGAACCAAAAATGGGTGACGATTGATCAATGGACCAAAAAATAAACCAAAAATGGGTGACGATTGATCAATGGGCCAAAAAATGAACCAAAAATGGGTGACGATTGATCAACGGGCCAAAAAATGAACCTAAAATGGGTGACGATTGATCAATGGGCCAAAAAATGAACCAAAAATGGGTGACGATTGATCAATGGGCCAAAAAATGAACCAAAAATGGGTGACGATTGATCAATGGGCCAAAAAATGAACCTAAAATGGGTGACGATAAAAATTGTTGAACTTTTTTTTCAATTATTTTAAGTTAAATTTTACAAAAATTTAAGTTTTTTACACTTTCGGGGGTGGGGGGACGTAGTGCACCATGGAAAATGCTAAAATGGGTGACGATTGATCAATGGGCCAAAAAATGAACCTAAAATGGGTGACGATTGATCAATGGGCCAAAAAATGAACCAAAAATGGGTGACGATTGATCAATGGGCCAAAAAATGAACCAAAAATGGGTGACGATTGATCAATGGGCCAAAAAATGAACCTAAAATGGGTGACGATTGATCAATGGGCCAAAAAATGAACCAAAAATGGGTGACGATTGATCAATGGGCCAAAAAATGAACCAAAAATGGGTGATGATTGATCAATGGGCCAAAAAATGAACCAAAAATGGGTGACGATTGATCAATGGGCCAAAAAATGAACCAAAAATGGGTGACGATTGATCAATGGGCCAAAAAATGAACCAAAAATGGGTGATGATTGATCAATGGGCCAAAAAATGAACCAAAAATGGGTGACGATTGATCAATGGGCCAAAAAATGAACCTAAAATGGGTGACGATTGATCAATGGGCCAAAAAATGAACCAAAAATGGGTGACGATTGATCAATGGGCCAAAAAATGAACAAAATTTGGTTATTTTTAGACAAAATCTGTTAACAAATAGCACTAAAATTTGAATTTTTTTTTGAAAAAACCGCGGTGCAAAAAAATGGTTTTGAAAAGCAAAAAAAAAAAGGTCGTCAATTTACATGGCTGGACCATTTCGCAAAAATTCTGGTTGACACTCCCCCCCCCTTTTCATGTATGGAGCCAAAAAATAGAAATTTGCAAAAATGGGTGACGATTGATCAATGGGCCAAAAAATACTACAACCCAAAAATTCTGTTTTTTTTTTATTTTTTTTGAAAATTCCGTGAAATTACGCCTCAAAAAGCCCAAGAATTTGATTTTCGGGGCTTCAAATCCCACTATATTTTGTACAAACCGTTCCAATTGTCCAGTGCCATAATGTCCTCAGCTTCGTAAATGATCAGTCGACCAGAGGAAGTGCAAGCGGCCTAAAGCAAAAAACAAAATAAAAATTTGGGGGATTTTGGATTTAACACTAATGGAAGTCACCAATTGAAGGCCCAAATAATGCGGCGCGAATTGAATGTCAGTGATGCTGGCGCTGGCATTGCTGAAAAACAAAGAACCAAAAATGGGTGACGATTGATCAATGGGCCAAAAAATGAACCAAAAATGGGTGACGATTGATCAATGGGCCAAAAAATGAACTTTGGGTCCCTTTTTTAACACCAAAGGGGGGGGGGGACACCATTTATTTTACAATTTTTTTTATGTAATTAGTCCTTGGGATGTTTTTGGGGTCGCTGATAATGAATACGATGTGCTAACCGTTTCGACCAATTCGTAATCCCTAAGGCAAAACAAAGTCAAAGAATTAACTTTTTTCCCCCTATAATTTTCGAGTTTTTTTTTTAATTCGGATTATTTTGAAATCTAAAAAACAATATTGTAGACAGCGAAACACACCTTTGTCGTAAAACGGTCCGACATGCCCACCCATTGGACGAGTCGGCGCCGGTGATCGGTCGGATTTCGGACAGATCGGCAGCTAAAAATTGTGGGAAGCACTAACATAAAATGGGTGACGATTGATCAATGGGCCAAAAAATGAACCAAAAATGGGTGACGATTGATCAATGGGCCAAAAAATGAACCAAAAATGGGTAACGATTGATCAATGGGCCAAAAAATGAACCAAAAATGGGTGACGATTGATCAATGGGCCAAAAAATGAACCAAAAATGGGTGACGATTGCTTAAACTACAAGTTTCGCTTAACATTTTTTTTGCACTTTTCCTCCCAGTTTCCTGGGCCATAACTTTTTTTTGAAATTAGTCAAAGAAAACCATTTTTGGTATCAAAGGGTAAGAAAAATGGCACTTTAGCAGTGATTTTCGGTGGTCGCTACCACGAATCTGACACAAATTTTGACCAATTTCTAATTTCAATTTGGGAAAAGGACTCGGAAAATGAATTTAAATAGATGTCAGAATCGTAATCAACGACCTCAAAAAAGCCTTTGAAAATAAGTCTTCACGACTTTATGGACAAAAATTTTTGAAAACAAAAGGCTCATCCCTTTGTTTTTTCAGGGGACCCTAAACTGCAAAAGTGCCCAAAAAAGTTATGGCCCAAGAAATCGAGGATGTCCATTGATTTCGACTCATAAACAAAGCCAAATGGCAAGATTATTTGCCAAAACAATTTTTGGAAGAGCCGAAACTAAAATGGGTGACGATTGATCAATGGGCCAAAACGCGCCGCTAAAATGGGTGACGATTGATCAATGGGCCAAAAAATTAACCAAAAATGGGTGACGATTGATCAATGGGCCAAAAAATGAACCAAAAATGGGTGACGATTGATCAATGGGCCAAAAAATGAACCTAAAATGAGTGGAGATTGATCAATGGGCCAAAAAATGAACCAAAAATGGGTGACGATTGATCAATGGGCCAAAAAATGAACCAAAAATGGGTGATGATTGATCAATGGGCCAAAAAATGAACCAAAAATGGGTGACGATTGATCAATGGGCCAAAAAATGAACCAAAAATGGGTGACGATTGATCAATGGGCCAAAAAATGAACCAAAAATAAGTGATGGGTTTGAAAAGCAAAAAAAGATCATCGATTTATGATGGGTGTCGAATTGGGCTCAATAGGGCAGTCACATTTTTCATTTTATACATATTGTTAAAAAAAGAAAAATATATATACAGTATGGGACATATACTTACCAGGGATGGAATTCCGAGGCACCAAAAAATTTCGGAATTTCGAGGGCCAAAAATTTTTCGGAAGTTGGAATTCCGAGGCACCAAAAATTTTCGGAAGTCGGAATTCCGACCCCAAAAATGTCGGAAGTCGGAATTCCGCACCATCCCTAATACATACCAAGGACGGTAAAAAAAAGCAAAAAAGCGGAAAAAAATAGCTGGCGTAATAAACAAAATGTCAATCCATTCAAAAAGAATAAGTCTTGCGCTAGTTAAAAAGTTACCATTGTAAAAACAAAAGGAGGGGGGAGCGACCTCTAAAACCCCGGATAACAAATTTTCATGATTATGAATGATAAAATTGACTATGGCTCGGCCGCTTCGCGGCCTCGCACCCTTCTATTGACATTTCTTTTATGGCAGAATATTCTTGGCATTTTCATGAGGCTTCTGTCATTTCCTTTTTATAATGCGTATATAATTTAGGCTATTTGATTTTATCAGCAAATTCCGAAATTAGCTTGGGAATGGGCCCTTTTGAGGCCAACCTTTTTTTATGAATGTTGTCCCATTTTACGTTGTGGTCTGCGGCCTATGGACGCTTCAGAGCTAAAATGGGTGACGATTGATCAATGGGCCAAAAAATGAACCAAAAATGGGTGACGATTGATCAATGGGCCAAAAAATGAACCTAAAATGGGTGACGATTGATCAATGGGCCAAAAAATGAACCAAAAATGGGTGACGATTGATCAATGGGCCAAAAAATGAACCAGAAATGAGTAATAAAACTTATTTCTTTATGAATGATATGATGTTTTTCTTCTCCTGAAGTTACAAAAATAATAACAAATTCATTTCCATATTATTTACGCTTATAAACAACATATGGCAGATTAAGATAAAGATCTTTTAGGCCAAACCAAAATTTTTGTTTAGTAATTTATTTTGTTTATTTTCATTTTTATTTACAACAGTGTCCAATTTTCGGTGTCCAATTTTCTGGTGTCCAATTTACCGGGAGCCCAAAATTATAGCCCAGTGCGGGACGGGACCACGCGCGGGATTTTGCCGGATCCCAATCCGCAAATTTTAAATGCGGGATTTATACCTGCGGAATCCCGTCCCCCAAAAATTTTGAGCTCCAATCCCGCAGCGGGATCCGCAACTTTGAAATTTCCGGGCTCAGATCAAAATTAATCCCCCTTTTTCATTTGTTTTTGAATTTAATTAAAATAAATTGTAAAAAATGAACAAAAGTGAAAATGCAAAAACAAATTGGAAAATTCAAAACATCAGGCGAAAAATAAATAATATAAGCACGGGAAGGACAAATTGGACAAGTGGAGATGGATTCAATGCTGATGAAAAAGAAGAAGCGGCAGACGACGAATGCGGCAAAAATTGCGAAGCCGTGGAAACGGTCGACGGCATTTGGACGGTGGGCAAAGTGCAGCAACTGTGAAAAAAGTTGTTAAAAATGCATGTGCTTATGCCGTATCATCTCTAAATTAGAGCCACCCCCCCCCCAAACAAAACCTTTTAATTGGGTTGAAAAAGATAAACGGAGGCTCTATTTTATGGGAAATACCGTAATCGGAAGCCCAAATGATCTTACGTTCCTTGCACACATTCAGTGTTGGGATTGTGCTCTAAACAGTCTTGCGTGTCGGCACACGGCAAATTGGTGGCAAAACCGTGGTTCACACAAATGGCCCAATAGGAACAAGCTGAAAAACAACTGTTGGTCAAGCAAGAGCTTGGGAAATGAAAGGTGGTGCCTGTTCGAGAGTCTCGAGAAAAGGCTTGGATTTTTTTTGGTCGTGAGTCTCGGGGGTTTTGAAGCAATTTTTGACCCTAAAATCTTATTTTTTGGGCCCGCCCGATATTCTGATTTTGAAAAATTTTCGATCCAATCCCTGCCTAACATTCGCATTCTTAATTTTCTCATTTTTTTTCAACTTACGAATGTCAGAATGGAAAATGAAGGGCGGAATGCCGCAAATGTATCGCGAAAAGGACTGTCGTTTGGGCCGAATGGGCGGCGGAACGCCGGCGGCAATTTGGCCAAATGGAAAATGATGAAAGTCGCCAATGGCCAACAGAAAACATTCAAATGAGAGGAGAAGGAGGAAAGCCAGAAAGGACATAAAAAGGGAATAAAAATGAGAAAAATGAAAAAAAATGAGCAAAGGGAAGGAAACAATGGGAAAAAAGAGAAATCAATGCCACCACAACAGCTTAAGTCAACAAAAAAAAATGTTGGATTTGTTGGCACAGCTTTGCCAAATGCCAACAAAAAAAAAATGCAAAATTTACATTTCAATTAGGAATTTATAATTTGAAAATTTGGCATTTAAACGCTAATTAAAGAGCGGCGCGGGAGGGGTCCCAATCACAAAAAAAAATGTCGGGGCGCAAATGCCTGCACACGGCGGGATTCATACGGAATTTTTTCGATTAAAATTTTATGAAATGACGCCTTTCGGCACCGCTGAGTGCAGAGAAAAATACACCTCTCATTTTGGCGTACTATTTCTTTATCTCTGTTAAGAGAGAAAAACTGGATTCACTTCGTTCCGTTTTGTTTTTTTTTCTATACGTTAAACCAACACCAAGTCTTGCATACCGATAGAGAAAAAAATTACGAACAAATTTTGGGAGTTATTTTTTAGGAGCCAAAAGTGGGCTAGCTAAAAAGTTATACAAAATAAAAACAACAAATGTCCAAACTAGAGTGAAGCGGGACCGGGAATTTTGGGCAAAACCGGGACTTGCCGGGACCCCGTTTTTGTTCGGGACCGGCACCTCGGATGACCGGGAATTCCCGGCCCGGTCCCGCTTCACTCTAGTCCAAACATCAATTGGACGCAATAAAGTGCACTAGAGCAATTGTAGAAATCTTTTTAGGAGTTTTATTCTTAGATTTTACTTGTTTATGCTTATTTTGGCAAAATAAGCCATATCAAACTGGTTACATTTTAATGTTTTGACGAATTTTTTTTATTCAAAGTCAATTAAATTTCAAATTTCATCGGAATTTGATCCCGCTAGTTTGAATGTTGGATTTGCGGGATTACACTTGCGTGAATCCGTCTCGCAAATTTTGAGTAACAATTCCGCAACGGAATCCGCAAATATAAATTTCAAAAAATTTTTTCTATCAAAACAACATTTTGATTTGTAAAAACGACTATCTCTTTTTTTCGGAACACTTTTTTGAAATTTTTTCCGGAAGAGATTTTGTGACACGCAATATAACTAACATTCGAGGCTTCTGTCATTTCCTTTTTATAATGCGTATATAATTTAGGCTATTTGATTTTATCAGCAAATTCCGAAATTAGCTTCCAAGAAATGTCGCTAAATTTTTCAAAAAATTCACAAATTTTTAATGAAAATCTGCTAAAAATGGCTCAAAATCACAAAATTTGGTCATTTTTTGGACAAAATCTGTTAACAAACCGCATTTAAAAGCGCAAAAATTTTCCCGGCGGCACCTATCGGCACCGCCGGACCCCCTGTCCCCCAAAAATTTTTTTTGGAAAAGCCGCGCCACATAAAAAACGGGTGTGAAAAGCAAAAAAAAAAAAAAAGGTCGTCGCACGGGGGGAGGTGCCCCCCCCCAAGCCAAAATCCTGGGACCGTCCCTGCGAAAAAGTGAGAATTATTTAAAATAAAAATTGAAAAAAAGATGTGTAAATTGTCTGAAGGCAAACACTTGAAAAAAGAAGGTCAATTTTTCAATAATAAACGTCGTCCTTCGCACTTCGATTCTGTTCCGCCGGGGGCGTAATTGTGGTGGCCAAAATCCATCGGTTGGAAAAAATATCTGCAAAAAAAAACAAATGGTTTCAAAGAGCGGAAAAGCCGGCGAGAAAAGCAATTAATTAATTGGCCGATTTGTGAATGCTCACATCGCCACACGCGGATAATTCCGTCGGAGTAAACGGCGGAGATCACATCGCCAATCACATTCCACGAAAGGCGAACGACCTGACAAAAGAAAAGTTGGCACTTTTCTTTCATTCCCATCGCCTCCGTCGGGTGCTGCACTACGTTCCCACTCCCGAAAATAAAAAAAAATCGAACTTAGAAATTTTTAAAAAAATCTCAGAAAATTTTAAGTTTAGATAAAAAATTTAGAATTTTTTTCCAAGTCATGAAAACACGTTTCTGACAAATGAGGGTTTTCGGGGTATTGATCACGAATCCGGCACTTACCGGATATGGGGTTCGGAAATGGTCAAAATGGGTGCCGGTTTCTGTTCAGTGACCCCCAGGCCCGTATCCAGGAAAAAATTTCGGGGAGGGCACCCGAAGAGCTTTTTTTTTTTGCTCTTCGGGCCAAAAAACATTTTTTGCACAGTGTTATGTTCAAATTCTTCAGCGCGGAGCCAAAAAACAGGAATTATTATCGGTTTTGCGCCGAAAAAATCACAATTTTCCATTTTCAAAAAATAATGATCCGATTGGGGCCCGGCGGTGCCAATAGGCGCCGCCGGGAAGAATTTTTGGAAAATTAAATGCAATATGATAAGAAAATCTGTAAAATTTTCAGAAGCTTCAGAGCCATTTACGCCTTCTTTTCAATAATCGTATGTAAAAACGACTATCTCTTTTTTTTCGGAACACTTTTGAAAATTTTTTCCGGAAGAGATTTTGTGACACGCATTAAAAAGCAAGATTTTTTCAAAAAAATGACTTAAATTTTCTTTAGAACAAATGTTCGAAGCCTTTTTTTTGTAAAATAATTTTTCTTGTAATTTTCATAAAAATTTGATGGATTGAAAATTAAAACAAAAAATTCCCGGGGGGGGGGCAAGAAATTCGATGTCCCCGCCCGTCTCGGTCTGCCACCGGCCGGTTGGTCACTCGCCTGCGCTGCGTTGCCCTCCTCCAACACTTCGCACCCGTTTATTGTCAATTCAGCAGCCGCTGCCGCGGATGATGTTTCATCCCCCGTTTGTGCCCTTCCGTCTTCCATGGTTAGCATTGGCGCCACACTTTCGTCGCCATTGCCATCGTCGGCAAAGAGTGCCGCCGCGCTCGGTCCGCTGACCAATTGGAACACCGCCACTTTGGCACCCACCGCAACCGCCAATTTGTGCTGTGCCAACCCGCAGGAGGGGCCGAAACAGACGGCGCTGACCTGGTCAGCAAAGTTGAACTGCTTCCCGTCGCCGCCGCCCGCAGTTGGGTTCAAGCGGACGAGACTAAAAAGCAATGACAAATTTAGCTAATGTATTAAAAAGGGTGGAAAATTGGGAGCACTTCCCCCCCCCCCCTTCTCCGTGTCGTTTCTAGTTCTGTTCGACAGTAGCGGTTTCGAGATGAAAACAAAAAAAAAGTAAAAATTTGCCAAAAAAAAAGACCAATAAAATTGTTTTTTAAATTTTATAAAATTATTAAGCGAACAAGAAAATTTTTTGAAAAGGGTCTCGGACTTTTTGGGTCTCGGGGGGTCAAGTCTCGGTCTTGGGAAAATTTTGGGCTCGAACAGCACAAATCGTTTCCCATCCAAATTTTTTTTTAATTTAAAATTTTGAAAATTCTTTTATACGAAAATTCCAAGTAAACAAAATTTTTTGAAAAAATAGTAATTCTTCCTAAAAAGTTGAGAAAATTGTTGAACTTTTTTTTCAATTATTTTAAGTTAAATTTTACAAAAATTTAAGTTTTTTACACTTTCGGGGGTGGGGGGACGTAGTGCACCATGGAAAATGTTTATACCCGCAGCTGGAATTGACTCGAAAAAGGAACACTTTCTCCGCTGGAGCAGCATCGACATCATCGGACGCGACAACAATATGAGGAGGGTCCTAAAAAGATGGGACAAATTGGCAAAAAAAAAAAGATCGATTTAAAAAAGTTAAAATAATTTTTTTATATTACAAATCGATTTGTGCTCCACGAAAGGGAACTAAGCCGATTCTTTGTCACTTCATAGTCGTGGAGAACTAAGACGCTTCAGAGCCATTTACGCCTTCTTTTCAATATCGTATGTAAAAACGACTATCTCTTTTTTTCGGAACACTTTTTTGAAAATTTTTTCCGAAGAGATTTTGTGACAACGCAAATATAACTAACATTCGAGGCTTCTGTCATTTCCTTTTTGAAGGGGAAAAATAATTTAGGTGAAAATTTTGGCTATTTTCTTAACCAAAATCATTAAAAATTCTTAAAATTTTCCCCCGGCGGCGCCTATCGGCAGCCCCCCAAAAAACCTATTTTTCTTCAAAAAATTAGCCCAAATATCTCAAAATTTGGTTATTTTTAGACAAAATCTGTTAACAAATAGCACTAAAATTTGAATTTTTTTTTGAAAAAACCGCGGTGCAAAAAAATGGTTTTGAAAAGCAAAAAAAAAAAGGTCGTCAATTTACATGGCTGGACCATTTCGCAAAAATTCTGGTTGACACTCCCCCCCCCCTTTTCATGTATGGAGCCAAAAAATAGAAATTTGGAGGCTGCTCTTTTCCAATGATAGCAAATTGGTAATCACTACAACCCAAAAATTCTGTTTTTTTTTAAATTTTTTTTGAAAATCCCGTGAAATTACGCCTCAAAAAGCCCAAGAATTTGATTTTCGGGGCTTCAAATCCCACTATATTTTGTACAAACCGTTCCAATTGTCCAGTGCCATAATGTCCTCAGCTTCGTAAATGATCAGTCGACCAGAGGAAGTGCAAGCGGCCTAAAGCAAAAAACAAAATAAAAATTTGGGGGATTTTGGATTTAACACTAATGGAAGTCACCAATTGAAGGCCCAAATAATGCGGCGCGAATTGAATGTCAGTGATGCTGGCGCTGGCATTGCTGAAAAACAAAAACAATTCGAAAAATGAATCCTTTTTTGAACTAATGCGCCATCTTTCCCAAAATATGTATCATTTTGAGGGGTATTATTAGTGTTGTTTGGGTCCCTTTTTTAACACCAAAGGGGGGGGGGGACACCATTTATTTTACAATTTTTTTTATGGTAATTAGTCCTTGGGATGTTTTTGGGGTCGCTGATAATGAATACGATGTGCTAACCGTTTCGACCAATTCGTAATCCCTAAGGCAAAACAAAGTCAAAGAATTAACTTTTTTCCCCCTATAATTTTCGAGTTTTTTTTTTAATTCGGATTATTTTGAAATCTAAAAAACAATATTGTAGACAGCGAAACACACCTTTGTCGTAAAACGGTCCGACATGCCCACCCATTGGACGAGTCGGCGCCGGTGATCGGTCGGATTTCGGACAGATCGGCAGCTAAAAATTGTGGGGAAGCACTAACATTTTTGCCACTTTTGGCTTAAAGACGAAATGGACGGACCAACCGTCTTTGTCGAAGATTTGAATGGTGTTGTCGAAGGAACAGGTGGCCAACACTTGGCCATACTCGGGATGCGCAAAACGCACTTTCCAAACGGCACCACCGTGTTTCTGAATAAAATTATTATCATTTGAACAAAGGCGCTCTTAAACTACAAGTTTCGCTTAACATTTCTTTTTTGGCACTTTTCCTCCCAGTTTCCTGGGCCATAACTTTTTTTTGAAATTAGTCAAAGAAAACCATTTTTGGTATCAAAGGGTAAGAAAAATGGCACTTTAGCAGTGATTTTCGGTGGTCGCTACCACGAATCTGACACAAATTTTGACCAATTTCTAATTTTAATTTGGGAAAAGGACTCGGAAAATGAATTTAAATAGATGTCAGAATCGTAATCAACGACCTCAAAAAAGCCTTTGAAAATAAGCCTTCACGACTTTATGGACAAAAATTTTTGAAAACAAAAGGCTCATCCCTTTGTTTTTTCAGGGGACCCTAAACTGCAAAAGTGCCCAAAAAAGTTATGGCCCAAGAAATCGAGGATGTCCATTGATTTCGACTCATAAACAAAGCCAAATGGCAAGATTATTTGCCAAAACAATTTTTGGAAGAGCCGAAAACGGACGCACTTTCCATGACGCGCTTTTCCTCCACGCGCCGTTCTGTGTGTCCTTGTCCCAAATGCAAACCGTTTTGTCACTGGACACTGTTGCAACGCGTTGGCCGTAAAAGTCGAACTCAACATGATGGATAGTGTCGGCGTGGAAGGACGGCGCTGTGTCCGCAGTTCCAGTGGAAAAATGTTGGACTTCGAATGGAAGCATATGCACAGAAAAATTTCGCTTTTAAATGTTTTGGTAAAATTGGATAGGGAAGAAAATCTGGCATTTTTATCTTACTTTAGACAGAATTGGAATTTTATTACAAAAAAAACAAAGGGGAGATTGGCCCTCTCAGTGTCCCCTCAAAAACGTTTTTTTGAAAAAAGCGCACTGCAAAAAAGATGGTTTGAAAAGCAAAAAAAGATCATCGATTTATGATGGGTGTCGAATTGGGCTCAATAGGGCAGTCACATTTTTCATTTTATACATATTGTTAAAAAAAGAAAAATATATATACAGTATGGGACATATACTTACCAGGGATGGAATTCCGAGGCACCAAAAAATTTCGGAATTTCGAGGGCCAAAAATTTTTCGGAAGTTGGAATTCCGAGGCACCAAAAATTTTCGGAAGTCGGAATTCCGACCCCAAAAATGTCGGAAGTCGGAATTCCGCACCATCCCTAATACATACCAAGGACGGTAAAAAAAAGCAAAAAAGCGGAAAAAAATAGCTGGCGTAATAAACAAAATGTCAATCCATTCAAAAAGAATAAGTCTTGCGCTAGTTAAAAAGTTACCATTGTAAAAACAAAAGGAGGGGTGGAGCGACCTCTAAAACCCCGGATAACAAATTTTCATGATTATGAATGATAAAATTGACTATGGCTCGGCCGCTTCGCGGCCTCGCACCCTTCTATTGACATTTCTTTATGGCAGAATATTCTTGGCATTTTCATGAGGCTTCTGTCATTTCCTTTTTATAATGCGTATATAATTTAGGCTATTTGATTTTATCAGCAAATTCCGAAATTAGCTTGGGAATGGGCCCTTTTGAGGCCAACCTTTTTTTATGAATGTTGTCCCATTTTACGTTGTGGTCTGCGGCCTATGGACGCTTCAGAGCCATTTACGCCTTCTTTTCAATAATCGTATGTAAAAACGACTATCTCTTTTTTTCGGAACACTTTTTTGAAAATTTTTTCCGGAAGAGATTTTGTGACACGCAATATAACTAACATTCGAGCCTTCTGTCATTTCCTTTTTATAATGCGTATATAATTTAGGCTATTTGATTTTATCAGCAAATTCCGAAATTAGCTTGGGAATGGGCCCTTTTGAAGCCAACCTTTTTTATGAATGTTGTCCCATTTTACGTTGTGGTCTGCGGCCTATGGACGCTTCAGAGCCATTTACGCCTTCTTTTCAATAATCGTATGTAAAAACGACTATCTCTTTTTTTCGGAACACTTTTTTGAAAATTTTTTCCGGAAGAGATTTTGTGACACGCAATATAACTAACATTCGAGGCTTCTGTCATTTCCTTTTTATAATGCGTATATAATTTAGGCTATTTGATTTTATCAGCAAATTCCGAAATTAGCTTGGGAATGGGCCCTTTTGAGGCCAACCTTTTTTTATGAATGTTGTCCCATTTTACGTTGTGGTCTGCGGCCTATGGACGCTTCAGAGCCATTTACGCCTTCTTTTCAATAATCGTATGTAAAAACGACTATCTCTTTTTTTCGGAACACTTTTGAAAATTTTTTCCGGAAGAGATTTTGTGACACGCAATATAACTAACATTCGAGGTTTCTGTCATCATTTCCTTTTTATAATGCGTATATAATTTAGGCTATTTGATTTTATCAGCAAATTCCGAAATTAGCTTGGGAATGGGCCCTTTTGAGGCCAACCTTTTTTTATGAATGTTGTCCCATTTTACGTTGTGGTCTGCGGCCTATGGACGCTTCAGAGCCAATTACGCCTTCTTTTCAATAATCGTATGTAAAAACGACTATCTCTTTTTTTCGGAACACTTTTGAAAATTTTTTCCGGAAGAGATTTTGTGACACGCAATATAACTAACATTCGAGGCTTCTGTCATTTCCTTTTTATAATGCGTATATAATTTAGGCTATTTGATTTTATCAGCAAATTCCGAAATTAGCTTGGGAATGGGCCCTTTTGAGGCCAACCTTTTTTATGAATGTTGTCCCATTTTACGTTGTGGTCTGCGGCCTATGGACGCTTCAGAGCCATTTACGCCTTCTTTTCAATATTCGTATGTAAAAACGACTATCTCTTTTTTTCGGAAACACTTTTTTGAAAATTTTTTCCGGAAGAGATTTTGTGACACGCAATATAACTAACATTCGAGGCTTCTGTCATTTCCTTTTTATAATGCGTATATAATTTAGGCTATTTGATTTTATCAGCAAATTCCGAAATTAGCTTGGGAATGGGCCCTTTTGAGGCCAACCTTTTTTATGAATGTTGTCCCATTTTACGTTGTGGTCTGCGGCCTATGGACGCTTCAGAGCCATTTACGCCTTCTTTTCAATAATCGTATGTAAAAACGACTATCTCTTTTTTTCGGAACACTTTTTTGAAAATTTTTTCCGGAAGAGATTTTGTGACACGCAATATAACTAACATTCGAGGCTTCTGTCATTTCCTTTTTATAATGCGTATATAATTTAGGCTATTTGATTTTATCAGCAAATTCCGAAATTAGCTTGGGAATGGGCCCTTTTGAGGCCAACCTTTTTTATGAATGTTGTCCCATTTTACTTTGTGGTCTGCGGCCTATGGACGCTTCAGAGCCATTTACGCCTTCTTTTCAATATTCGTATGTAAAAACGACTATCTCTTTTTTTCGGAACACTTTTGAAAATTTTTTCCGGAAGAGATTTTGTGACACGCAATATAACTAACATTCGAGGCTTCTGTCATTTCCTTTTTATAATGCGTATATAATTTAGGCTATTTGATTTTATCAGCAAATTCCGAAATTAGCTTGGAATGGGCCCTTTTGAGGCCAACCTTTTTTTATGAATGTTGTCCCATTTTACGTTGTGGTCTGCGGCCTATGGACGCTTCAGAGCCATTTACGCCTTCTTTTCAATATTCGTATGTAAAAACGACTATCTCTTTTTTTCGGAACACTTTTTTGAAAATTTTTTCCGGAAGAGATTTTGTGACACGCAATATAACTAACATTCGAGGCTTCTGTCATTTCCTTTTTATAATGCGTATATAATTTAGGCTATTTGATTTTATCAGCAAATTCCGAAATTAGCTTGGGAATGGGCCCTTTGAGGCCAACCTTTTTTATGAATGTTGTCCCATTTTACGTTGTGGTCTGCGGCCTATGGACGCTTCAGAGCCATTTACGCCTTCTTTTCAATATTCGTATGTAAAAACGACTATCTCTTTTTTTCGGAACACTTTTTTGAAAATTTTTTTCCGGAAGAGATTTTGTGACACGCAATATAACTAACATTCGAGGCTTCTGTCATTTCCTTTTTATAATGCGTATATAATTTAGGCTATTTGATTTTATCTGCAAATTCCGAAATTAGCTTGGGAATGGGCCCTTTTGAGGCCAACTAGTTTTTTATGAATGTTGTCCCATTTTACTTTGTGGTCTGCGGCCTATGGACGCTTCAGAGCCATTTACGCCTTCTTTTCAATATTCGTATGTAAAAACGACTATCTCTTTTTTTCGGAACACTTTTTTGAAATTTTTTCCGGAAGAGATTTTGTGACACGCAATATAACTAACATTCGAGGCTTCTGTCATTTCCTTTTTATAATGCGTATATAATTTAGGCTATTTGATTTTATCAGCAAATTCCGAAATTAGCTTGGGAATGGGCCCTTTTGAGGCCAACACATTATCAGAGCCATACAGCTCGTTAATGTGCCATAAAATGCGCTTTTTTTCATAATTGATGGATAAATCAGGCAGAACAAATGTGCGATTGTTCATAAGCCATGACTCAGCTTCGGAACACTTTTTTGAAAATTTTTTATTACCATCGTGTTGGACCGTCAGATTTTCGACATCAACAATCCCTGTCAACACTGCTGACGGCAAAATATCCGAATTTAGGCTATTTGATTTTATCAGCAAATTCCGAAATTAGCTTGGGAATGGGCCCTTTTGAAGCCAACCTTTTTTTATGAATGTTGTCCCATTTTACGTTGTGGTCTGCGGCCTATGGACGCTTCAGACTGGCAAAAGTATAACTTTTCAATAATCGTATGTAAAAACGACTATCTCTTTTTTCGGAACACTTTTTTGAAAATTTTTTCCGGAAGAGATTTTGTGACACGCAATATAACTAACATTCGAGCCTTCTGTCATTTCCTTTTTATAATGCGTATATAATTTAGGCTATTTGATTTTATCAGCAAATTCCGAAATTAGCTTGGGAATGGGCCCTTTTGAAGCCAACCTTTTTTTATGAATGTTGTCCCATTTTACGTTGTGGTCTGCGGCCTATGGACGCTTCAGAGCCATTTACGCCTTCTTTTCAATAATCGTATGTAAAAACGACTATCTCTTTTTTTCGGAACACTTTTTGAAAATTTTTTCCGGAAGAGATTTTGTGACACGCAATATAACTAACATTCGAGCCTTCTGTCATTTCCTTTTTATAATGCGTATATAATTTAGGCTATTTGATTTTATCAGCAAATTCCGAAATTAGCTTGGGAATGGGCCCTTTTGAGGCCAACCTTTTTTTATGAATGTTGTCCCATTTTACGTTGTGGTCTGCGGCCTATGGACGCTTCAGAGCCATTTACGCCTTCTTTTCAATAATCGTATGTAAAAACGACTATCTCTTTTTTTTCGGAACACTTTTTTGAAAATTTTTTCCGGAAGAGATTTTGTGACACGCAATATAACTAACATTCGAGCCTTCTGTCATTTCCTTTTTATAATGCGTATATAATTTAGGCTATTTGATTTTATCAGCAAATTCCGAAATTAGCTTGGGAATGGGCCCTTTTGAAGCCAACCTTTTTTTATGAATGTTGTCCCATTTTACGTTGTGGTCTGCGGCCTATGGACGCTTCAGAGCCATTTACGCCTTCTTTTCAATAATCGTATGTAAAAACGACCTATCTCTTTTTTTCGGAACACTTTTGAAAATTTTTTCCGGAAGAGATTTTGTGACACGCAATATAACTAACATTCGAGGCTTCTGTCATTTCCTTTTTATAAAGCGTATATAATTTAGGCTATTTGATTTTATCAGCAAATTCCGAAATTAGCTTGGGAATGGGCCCTTTTGAGGCCAACCTTTTTTATGAATGTTGTCCCATTTTTGCGACACAGTCCCGAAGGCACGTCAGCGAACTCATTGGTGCGACAATGCCCCGAAGGGCCTATGTAAAAACGACTATCTCTTTTTTTCGGAACACTTTTGAAAATTTTTTCCGGAAGAGATTTTGTGACACGCAATATAACTAACATTCGAGGCTTCTGTCATTTCCTTTTTATAATGCGTATATAATTTAGGCTATTTGATTTTATCAGCAAATTCCGAAATTAGCTTGGGAATGGGCCCTTTTGAGGCCAACCTTTTTTTATGAATGTTGTCCCATTTTACGTTGTGGTCTGCGGCCTATGGACGCTTCAGAGCCATTTACGCCTTCTTTTCAATATTCGTATGTAAAAACGACTATCTCTTTTTTTCGGAACACTTTTGAAAATTTTTTCCGGAAGAGATTTTGTGACACGCAATATAACTAACATTCGAGGCTTCTGTCATTTCCTTTTTATAATGCGTATATAATTTAGGCTATTTGATTTTATCAGCAAATTCCGAAATTAGCTTGGGAATGGGCCCTTTTGAGCCCGAGGGGCCAGTCAGAATGTTGTCCCATTTTACTTTGTGGTCTGCGGCCTATGGACGCTTCAGAGCCATTTACGCCTTCTTTTCAATATTCGTATGTAAAAACGACTATCTCTTTTTTTCGGAACACTTTTTGAAAATTTTTTCCGGAAGAGATTTTGTGACACGCAATATAACTAACTCAAGGACAGAAACAATTAAACATGCACAATAATTCAGTGTATTGAAAAATAATACTTTTTAATTTCATTACATGTTTAACTTTTTCTGATCGCTATAATGACACTTATGCGTACCTCTGCCATATAGTTATTACCTATTCTGCCCTCAGATTTGCTTCAGAGCCATTTACGCCTTCTTTTCAATATTCGTATGTAAAAACGACTATCTCTTTTTTTCGGAACACTTTTGAAAATTTTTTCCGGAAGAGATTTTGTGACACGCAATATAACTAACATAGTTTTTTCTGTCAACAAAAATTTGCGGCATGTAAATAGAATCGCTATTTTATTTTATCAGCAAATTCCGAAATTAGCTTGGGAATGGGCCCTTTTGAGGCCAACAAATAAATTTTTTAAAATAAGTTTTTTCAACAAAGAAAATTTTTTCCTTTTTTCAATTTTTGAACTGCCGAATGCAATCACAATTTTAAAACTATTAAACATTTGACCGGTTAATTTGAGAAAAATTGAAACTTGCCAGCAATCCGCTTTGGCATTGAAATGTTAATATAACTAACATTCGAGGCTTCTGTCATTTCCTTTTTATAATGCGTATATAATTTAGGCTATTTGATTTTATCAGCAAATTCCGAAATTAGCTTGGGAATGGGCCCTTTTGAAGCCAACCTTTTTTTATGAATGTTGTCCCATTTTACGTTGTGGTCTGCGGCCTATGGACGCTTCAGAGCCATTTACGCCTTCTTTTCAATAATCGTATGTAAAAACGACTATCTCTTTTTTTCGGAACACTTTTTTGAAAATTTTTTCCGGAAGAGATTTTGTGACACGCAATATAACTAACATTCGAGCCTTCTGTCATTTCCTTTTTATAATGCGTATATAATTTAGGCTACTAGCGGGTGTGTGCATGCGAGGGTGGCGCTTGGGAAAGCGCTGCGCGCTTCTTGAGCTTCGCTACCTAGGCGCGTTTTAGTCTGTTAGGGTCTTTGCGTCAGCCGACATGCACTTGGTTTCCTCCAATAATTGGAGTTGACACATCGCATAATGCAATGGAAACCGGAAGTGCCCTAACGTTGCACATCATGGCCCTCCTCCCTCCCTTAGTCCAGGCGTTGGCACGTTATTGGGTTGAGCGCTAAATGGCAATTCACCTGTAGGCCCTAAAGAGGGCTGACCGGTCCATGTCCCGGATCCAAGCTTCTCACCATTTTCGCACCCAACATAGTGCAGATGGGAATGGGATTGGCATCTCTCCAAAAACCATGTGCCCAACTGCTCTGGACTAAGCCATTTATTGTAACTTGAGCATATTAGTAGCTACAATATTCAGCACTTTGGCTCGGCCTTGGGCATCAATTTCCCGGTTGGGAGCATGAACACGGACATTGTTTCCGTCTGTTGCCCGAGAGAAGGCCTATTTATCAAAAGGGAGGGGGGAATCAATAACAAAATTGATACTGAGAAAATGAATAATAAAATATAATCGATATTCGTCGCTGAAAAAAAGGTATTTTTTAAGCGCTCTAGTTATTTAAAAATGGGAAAAAAAAGTTACAACAGTGATCAGAAGAGGTACATCAGTGATTAGAAGAGGTACAAATCACACAGGGATTCTGAGGTCATAAATCGAAAAAATTTCTCAAAAAGAATTTTCAAATTAAATTTTTAAATGCCGAATCCAAACAAAATTAGAGATTAGAAAAATTTCATGGCCAATTTGAAAACTGAAACTTACGCCTTCAGCCGTTGAAATGTTTGTCCACTGGAGCATTGAAACGGGGCGAAAGCAATGCCAATTTGAGCCGAGTTGAGGACGGTCAAAAGGGGAGAATGTCCATCCAAACACCATGCAAACCCAGCTGAAATTTTAAAAATGTTAGTTAAATATGTAAATTTGTTCATAGAAAATGCATTTTTAGGCTTAATTGAATAAAAAGGGCCAAAAAATTAAATTAAAAATGTAAAATTTCCAAAAAAAGTTTTTTTAATTTTAAGAAAAAAATGTTCTCTTATGATATGGACGGTCAAAAAGGGGAGAATGTCCACCACTTTGATATTCTGAAAATTGAAGTTCGTTTTTTTGGAAAAAAATCCTAAAAAAATAATTTAAAAAGTTGAAACATTCTCATTTTTACATATAAAAAAAACAAAAACAAAAAAAACTTGCCTACTTGGAGGCCATTAAATATTTTACGCATAAAATCCTTCAAAAAACACATAAAAAACTATTCACTTTTACAAATAAATTTTCTTGAATTTGGAAAAATTTTTATTTTATTAAACAAAAAAAACTTGCCGAAATTACAAAAAAAATTCGTCCAGTCATCAAAATGTTTGTCCACCAGCGCTTCGAAACGGGCCGAAACAGTGCCAATTTGAGGACGAGTTGAATGCTGGGCGATTTCGACGGAGAAGCAATTTTAATGCCATTTGTTAGCGCACCCAAGAGAAAAAGAAATTAAAAATTGTAGAGACTTTAAAAACTTTTAGAGAAAAATTAGTTTTGGCTTGAGGTTAAAAATGTAAAATAATAATTTAAAAAATCCGCTTTTATATTGTAAAAAAAGTGAGAGATGGAAAACTAAGATCAATAAATCTTATAAAAAAATAATACTTTTCTTGTTTTTTTAAATAGGAAAATTTGTTTGATTCGTATATCTGTTCTAAACTTAGCAAAAAGAATTATGAAAATAAGCTCTAAGAAGTAATTTGTTATTTATTTCTTTCATTTGACGAATGCAAAAAAAGATGAATTAATCAATAGCACACCGTGTCCAAATTTCACAAAAGAAAATATTTTAAAAAAATGTTAGTAAAAGTTCAAAAAATTTTTGAAAAAATTTGGTAGTGTTCATCAAAAAAATCGCAGAAAAGTTTCAAAAAAATTTTTTTCTTGAAATTTTGTTACTAAAAATAAGTTTCTTAAGAATTTTTCCCGGCAAAACCCACCAATTTTTGTCGGATGCGCTGTCGCTGCTCCAACAATTGCTCCAACGCGCAAATTGTGCCGTTCAATTCGGCCAACACTCCTTCGAGCGTCGGCGGAGGCAATAAAATGCTAAAAATAAACTGAAATTGGACAAAAAAACGTCAATTATTAAATGAATATAAGTAAATTATGGTTCATTGAGCCCGAAAAAATGTAAACAAATTGGGATGGAAATTTTTCCGAGTCCAAAAAAAATATGACAAAAATTTTTTTGACATTTTTCCCACAAATGACTAATTGTAGGCAAATTTTGAAAAATAAATTTGAATTCAGAATTTAAAAATTCAAGTTTGAGTGAGATGGGAAATCGTTTTTTTTCTCTTCGGCCCCAAAATTTTTTTCGCTATTTTTTTGGTGAAATTTTTTTTTTGGCATTTTCCCATAAACGACCTAATGTTTAGGCCAATTTTAAAAAAACTTAGGGGAATTTAAACTTTTTTAAAATTCTATGAGTGATTATTCCTTCACCTCCGCCTCCCCACCATCCTTCGTTGCCGTCGCGTCCACGGCCCCGCTGTTGCTGCTGTCCGTGCCGTTGTTGTTGTTTAGATATTGTTGGCGCCGCCATTTGTCCGGCACCGTTTTCTTTGGCATTGTTGGCAAATCCATCGCCGCCATCGTCGTCGTTTTGCTTGGCATAATTCCCTGTCGTCTCCGTCTCGGCATTTTTGTTGGCCAACCGCAACATTTGGCCAATTTTTTGCTTGGTCCTCCGTTCCCGTTGCCGTTCAGCCGCCCCATTTTTATCACCGCCGCCGTCGTCCGTCGCGAATGCGCGCCGCACTTTCCGCGGGATTGGCGTGTCGCTTGAAATCACTGAAAAATAAATAAAATGGGAACTTTTTTAGGGAGAGGGTAGGGAAATACATTGCGGGCCTGTCCGGGCGCAAAATCGTACATTTTGAGTAAGGGGCTGGGAACCCCTTCTTGCACCGCCCGTAAATTGGGTCGCTAGGACCACACCAACTGTCACTGCATCTGTGCAGTTGCATATGCATTGTTTCGCGGATTTCGCGATGCATTTTTGCAATGGGCGTGTCGTCATCTTTATCAGGCAAAGATGGAATGTGCGCCCATATGTATTCCTGAATGACATATGGAACTGCGTCCAGGTCTGTTTGCGCCACAATGTGGGCATGTGGGCCTCCTCGGCCTTGGAACTCCATTGATTCACCGTAACCAAGGATTGTTCCGAAGAACTTTTTGTCATAAAGTTCTTCTCGGAACTCAGCGATTTTGCTGCTCCAGACACGCATCCACATGTCAAAACGGTCAGTAAATACTTGACCATTTTTATATATATTCTCTTTGAACTCAGGCCATTCCCTGTTGTTCGTGAATGTGATGAAGAGACGCGCCTTTTTCGCGTCATGGCACCGTGCAAAAACGGTGTTGCAATCCTCATACATTTTCTTCCAATATTGGAGAGAATTTACGTTGTGTTCGGAAAGCCGAACAACACTGCCAATGTCATCAACAGTTTTCTGTTGGGCATTGGGGTTTTGCCGTGCTTGCTGCCTGTTGTATTGGTTGACCAAATACTGCAGCAGATTTTTTGGAGTGCTGATCCGCAGATCCATGTCAGGTCTACGCAAAAATGTTGCTATTTGCCAATCAATTTTTGCAGCCTGGTCAAGGATCCAGCGCTGACCAAGTCCTCCACCACATGAAAGAATGTGGTGGTATTGCAACTCCACATTTTCATCCCTTATTGCGAGATAATACTTGCAATAATCTCGCAGGGAGATAAATTGTTTAACAAAACGTGGCACCCGTCGCTTACATTCAGCTCACTTTCGCTCATCATTTCATAGAATGGGGCCGGCGTTTTGGAGTCCTCCGCCAAAATTGCGTACTCGCACGACTCATTATCTGACTCGGCTTCCGAGTCAAATAGGCCAGATGCATTCTGAGCACCTTTTCGCTTACGCGATGGTGGCTTAGCATATTTAATGCCAGTTGTGTATCCATCATCGCCCATTGGCTTGATTAATGGATACGTAAGACTATCAGTCCACGGACTGAAAGGAGCAATTTCATTTAATTGCCCTTGTTTGTTCTCTACCCAAATTCCTTTGGGCGGAGGAGCACCAGTGGGGTCCGCATGAATAGCGAACATCCCTTCACCCGTAGAAGGGGTGATTATTTGGTGTGGGTGCAATTTTGGGTCTTTCAGACCAGCTGGAGCCCTGCGCTCATTCAACAAAGTCATGCGAAAGAAGCGAAGCTCTTCCGGAGTTTGTTGTTGGAGAAGCTCAGTGAGCTGCTCACGCGCCTGCTTATATGCCTGCGCAGCAGGATGATGCACTTGGATCATTTGTTCTAAGATCTCAAGAGTCTGCTCATTTAGCTGGTGACCCTGCACAAACTCATCTTCGTTTGTGATTTTCTCCCCAGTAAACCTGGGGTTGTTTCGACGCTGTTCCATAGCCTCGACTGGGTCCAGAATGTACAACTGGCCAAAGCCAGGAATCTGAGTTGTACCAGCCTGCATGCTGCTTATGCGGCGATGGAATTCTCCGTTAAGAATAACGGCCATCGGACCGCCAGCAGGGCTTGGTTTGTTGCCAGCGGAAACGCTCGCAAATTGGAACAGGTTGTTATAACGCGACATGTGTCGCACAAATTCTTTCCCTTCACGGGATTGCTTATTCCCCACAATCAGCTGTTTGAGCTCATCAGGATGCGGGTTAAGCATTGGCAGCACAACTCTTCCCTTCCGGCAGCAAATGCTACTGTCTTCATGTGAGAAGAGATGTGCACCGCAATCGGCGCATTTTTTGTCACCGAGTTTCCCGGAGTCACAATATTCCGGGAAATGTTTGGCTGCTGCTGCAGCGCATTGCCACCCCTTGTGAAATGCAGAGCAACGCCGTGTGATCGGCGTTGCCACTCCCAGCGAATTTGCTGGCGGGGGGCGTTTCGGCGCCGGTGAAGGCGAACGGCTAACAGAAGCTGAAAGCCTTTTTTGAACGCGCATTGATCGCCTTGGTGGCGTCTTAGGTCTGATGAAAATTACATCATCAGCCTGCGCAATTGGCTCTTGCGGGATGCAAGACTCCGACACCAAACCAAGCGTGTCAGCTTGGTTTTCACCGGCCACTTGGGCTTGGGTGAGAATGGCATCAACTGCCTGTCCACTTGTCTGTGGTTCGATGATCATTATATCATCATGTTCATCAACTTCCATTAGCTCAGCGGCCTTGGATGTCGACTGCGCTTCATCCGTATGCCGATAGACAATTGGGCAAGGAGTTGGCACCCCTTCCCTTGGATGATATGGCACATTATCAGAGCCATACAGCTCGTTAATGTGCCATAAAATGCGCTTTTTTTCATAATTGATGGATAAATCAGGCAGAACAAATGTGCGATTGTTCATAAGCCATGACTCAGCATACAGGCACACGAAGTACCCACAACTATTACCATCGTGTTGGACCGTCAGATTTTCGACATCAACAATCCCTGTCAACACTGCTGACGGCAAAATATCCGAAATGATATTTTTAATTTTATCCGTCAGTTGCGGATCCAACCTGCCATATGTGGTAGGCAAAGAATCGGCAAAATGAGTGCCAAATTGCACATCATGGACAATGAGAGTCCAATGTCCAGGGAAATGTACTGGCAAAAGTATAACTTCTGCCGGAACATTAGGGTCGTACCCAAATGTCATATTTTTGTAAGGCATGACTCTGTCCAGGCCATTGCTCCATACCATTGGGTCAACAACGACCACTTTTCGTTGTGATATGGTTGCCAAGTATGCCAAGTATGTGGCAGCAAAGCCGTCATTGAGAAACTGGGTCATATCATTCCAACAGGTCTCAATGTATCTTGGGCCAGATCTTGGGGCAATCGGTGTTTCGCCATCACGTTCGTAAAGGCCGATTGCTGCCCATTTCCAAATTTTGATATTCTGATCACCAATTTCAGCCCTCTGACAGATCAATGTTCATTACGGCCTAACTAATGACCAGCAGAAAACAAAAATAGTTGCATTAATAATTGCTTTTCCTCCACCACGCCGATGGTGGAGGAAGAAGAGATAAGGAAGAAAAGTATTTGTGTATTTTTTGTGCTTTTGCGGTGGTGAATCATCCATATGCTTCATCCATTCGTCCCTCATCCATCATTCCAATATTATTTTTATTAATCCGGTTTTTTTTCTGCCCACGACTGCAACACAGCACAGCAACACATCATCAAATGATGCTGGCGGGCGCTGGTGGTGATGGGGCGGGGGGCTAAGACGGCCATCGCCCGCCGTCCGACGAAAATGGGGCGCGACAAGTCGGCCCATCGGCCCACCGCTAATCGCATGGACGCGGCCCTAACTCCTGCTCCGCCCTCCGGAAAATAATCTCCCCAAAAATAATGGGTTGCTGTGATCAGAGCTTAAAGTGGGATGAAATTTAGGGACCATAAATAATTTTAAAAAAATAATAAATAGTACTTTTCTTTTGAGAGGTGTTGAAAAATTTATTAAATTCGAAGTGATCTACCATTTTTCAAATGCCAAAAATTCATTTCCACATAATCAGAGACCCTTTTCAATGCTTTGACCCGCTTTTGCTGCAGCCGGTGGAGACAAAAAACCAACGCTAATATAATAAAATTTGTAAAAAAAATTTCGTAAATAAACTTTTAATTCCGCAAAAAAAATTCCCGTCTATCAGTGCGTTTTTGGGTTTCGGCGAAAATTTCACGAAATTTGACCCCCCTCCCCGTCCATTTTCTATGGCTGTTGCTTACCCAATACATTTTTTGTAGCCACCAAAATTAAACAGGACATTGCTCAAATTGTTGGTCGAATTTGCATGATTTTTCTTCTGGTGTTGAACCGCCGTCGCCTCCCCATTTTGGCATCACTTCAACAGGCAACTACATGAAGAGCCATTATCGTATTCTTTCTTCAATGTCAGCTTTTTCTTTGGTCCGTTCATTCACCAATTTAAATGGCACAATTGGCGTTGACGCGTGCGAATTGAAGCAAACGGTGTAACTGACAGAAGTGCGGGCACGGACAAAAACCCAAAACGAAATCAAAATATAATGTCAGAGTGGCCAAATTTTTTTTTTTTAAATATGACAAAATGACTGAAAAACTAAGATTCGGACCCCAAAAATAAGATTTTTTTAAAACACCGTATTGGTGCGACACGTGCCCTGAGGGGCCAGTCAGCGAACCGCATTGGTGCGACACATGCCCCGAGGGGCCAGTCAGCGAACCGCATTGGTGCGACACATGCCCCGAGGGGCCAGTCAGCGAACCGTATTGGTGCGACACGTGCCCGAGGGCCAGTCAGCGAACCGTATTGGTGCGACACATGCCCTGAGGGGCCAGTCAGCGAACCGCATTGGTGCGACACATGCCCCGAGGGGCCAGTCAGCGAACCACAACAAAAAATGTGAATATCAATAATGGGAACTCAAGGACAGAAACAATTAAACATGCACAATAATTCAGTGTATTGAAAAATAATACTTTTTAATTTCATTACATGTTTAACTTTTTCTGATCGCTATAATGACACTTATGCGTACCTCTGCCATATAGTTATTACCTATTCTGCCCTCAGATTTGGGGAAGAGAAACTATTCGCTATTATATGGCAAGGTATAATTAATTTATATAGGAACTCTGAAAATATTTACGTCAAATCGATGAATTTTAAAGATTTTAACCGGCCAAACAGCAATTGCCTGAGTTTTTTAATTTCACAAAAATTTGCGGCATGTAAATAGAATCACCTCATTAACTTTGAGCGATTTTTCAAAAAATCACAATAATTGACTTTCATATGGTTGAAAAAATAAATTTTTTAAAATAAGTTTTTTCAACAAAGAAAATTTTTTCCTTTTTTCAATTTTTGAACTGCCGAATGCAATCACAATTTTAAAACTATTAAACATTTGACCGGTTAATTTGAGAAAAATTGAAACTTGCCAGCAATCCGCTTTGGCATTGAAATGTTGGTCCACCAGCAAAACGAAGCGGGCGAAAGCAGTGCCAATTTGGGGCCAAATTGAGCATGGTTCAAATAGGGGAAAATGTCCAACCAAACTTCGTTTCGCATGTGCTGAAAAAAAAGTCACAAAAAATTTTATACAATTGCAAAAAAAATATTAAAATGATTTAACCAAAAACTGAACACTTTAAAAACGCGAAATTTTGAGAAAAACTTTTTCAGAGCCATTTTGAAAATTAGAGCTGTTTTGGGAACAAACTCCTTAAAACTTATTTAAATTTTTCGGAGCCATTTTGGAAATAGAGAGTTTTTTGGGCAAATAATTTCGACTTTTTTAGAATTTTGTTCGAATCTGGGTTTGGAGTTCAGATTGGGTCAAAATGGATGTCAGAATCGGTTTTCCCGAACCTGAAAACCCTTAAAACAAATTTATTTTCAAAATTTTTTTTTTTGAAAATCTGTACACAGATAGATAAACATAAAGTACCAAAAAACAAACAAAATTTAAAACATAGATAAAATATGCTGAAACATAAGTAAAATCGCATACAAATTCCTTTTTAAGCACCGAATCCAATCAAAATTTTAGAGCTTAGAAATATTTTCATGGCCAATTTGAAAAAATGAAACTTACGACTTCAATCCGCTTTTTCAATTGAAATGTTTGTCCACCAGAGCATTGAAACGGGGCGAAAGCAATGCCAATTTGAGGCCGAGTTGAAGATGGTCAGAAATGCCCATCCAAAGTGTTGCAAAAAACCAGCTGAAAAAAAACAAAAAATAAAGAGAGAATTATCTAAAATGTTTGAAATATAGATTAAAATTCTATACAAAGGAAAAACTTAATAAGCATTGGTAGTTTGGTGTTTTCAATTATTTATCAAAAGGGAGGGGGGAATCAATAACAAAATTGATACTGAGAAAATGAATAATAAAATATAATCGATATTCGTCGCTGAAAAAAAGGTATTTTTTAAGCGCTCTAGTTATTTAAAAATGGGAAAAAAAAGTTACAACAGTGATCAGAAGAGGTACATCAGTGATTAGAAGAGGTACAAATCACACAGGGATTCTGAGGTCATAAATCGAAAAAATTTCTCAAAAAGAATTTTCAAATTAAATTTTTAAATGCCGAATCCAAACAAAATTAGAGATTAGAAAAATTTCATGGCCAATTTGAAAACTGAAACTTACGCCTTCAGCCGTTGAAATGTTTGTCCACTGGAGCATTGAAACGGGGCGAAAGCAATGCCAATTTGAGCCGAGTTGAGGACGGTCAAAAGGGGAGAATGTCCATCCAAACACCATGCAAACCCAGCTGAAATTTTAAAAATGTTAGTTAAATATGTAAATTTGTTCATAGAAAATGCATTTTTAGGCTTAATTGAATAAAAAGGGCCAAAAAATTAAATTAAAAATGTAAAATTTCCAAAAAAAGTTTTTTTAATTTTAAGAAAAAAATGTTCTCTTATGATATGGACGGTCAAAAAGGGGAGAATGTCCACCACTTTGATATTCTGAAAATTGAAGTTCGTTTTTTTGGAAAAAAATCCTAAAAAAATAATTTAAAAAGTTGAAACATTCTCATTTTTACATATAAAAAAAACAAAAACAAAAAAAACTTGCCTACTTGGAGGCCATTAAATATTTTACGCATAAAATCCTTCAAAAAACACATAAAAAACTATTCACTTTTACAAATAAATTTTCTTGAATTTGGAAAAATTTTTATTTTATTAAACAAAAAAAACTTGCCGAAATTACAAAAAAAATTCGTCCAGTCATCAAAATGTTTGTCCACCAGCGCTTCGAAACGGGCCGAAACAGTGCCAATTTGAGGACGAGTTGAATGCTGGGCGATTTCGACGGAGAAGCAATTTTAATGCCATTTGTTAGCGCACCCAAGAGAAAAAGAAATTAAAAATTGTAGAGACTTTAAAAACTTTTAGAGAAAAATTAGTTTTGGCTTGAGGTTAAAAATGTAAAATAATAATTTAAAAAATCCGCTTTTATATTGTAAAAAAAGTGAGAGATGGAAAACTAAGATCAATAAATCTTATAAAAAAATAATACTTTTCTTGTTTTTTTAAATAGGAAAATTTGTTTGATTCGTATATCTGTTCTAAACTTAGCAAAAAGAATTATGAAAATAAGCTCTAAGAAGTAATTTGTTATTTATTTCTTTCATTTGACGAATGCAAAAAAAGATGAATTAATCAATAGCACACCGTGTCCAAATTTCACAAAAGAAAATATTTTAAAAAAATGTTAGTAAAAGTTCAAAAAATTTTTGAAAAAATTTGGTAGTGTTCATCAAAAAAATCGCAGAAAAGTTTCAAAAAAATTTTTTTCTTGAAATTTTGTTACTAAAAATAAGTTTCTTAAGAATTTTTCCCGGCAAAACCCACCAATTTTTGTCGGATGCGCTGTCGCTGCTCCAACAATTGCTCCAACGCGCAAATTGTGCCGTTCAATTCGGCCAACACTCCTTCGAGCGTCGGCGGAGGCAATAAAATGCTAAAAATAAACTGAAATTGGACAAAAAAACGTCAATTATTAAATGAGATATAAGTAAATTATGGTTCATTGAGCCCGAAAAAATGTAAACAAATTGGGATGGAAATTTTTCCGAGTCCAAAAAAAATATGACAAAAATTTTGCATTTTTTTTGACATTTTTCCCACAAATGACTAATTGTAGGCAAATTTTGAAAAATAAATTTGAATTCAGAATTTAAAAATTCAAGTTTGAGTGAGATGGGAAATCGTTTTTTTTCTCTTCGGCCCCCAAAATTTTTTTCGCTATTTTTTTGGTGAAATTTTTTTTTTGGCATTTTCCCATAAACGACCTAATGTTTAGGCCAATTTTAAAAAAACTTAGGGGAATTTAAACTTTTTTAAAATTCTATGAGTGATTATTCCTTCACCTCCGCCTCCCCACCATCCTTCGTTGCCGTCGCGTCCACGGCCCCGCTGTTGCTGCTGTCCGTGCCGTTGTTGTTGTTTAGATATTGTTGGCGCCGCCATTTGTCCGGCACCGTTTTCTTTGGCATTGTTGGCAAATCCATCGCCGCCATCGTCGTCGTTTTGCTTGGCATAATTCCCTGTCGTCTCCGTCTCGGCATTTTTGTTGGCCAACCGCAACATTTGGCCAATTTTTTGCTTGGTCCTCCGTTCCCGTTGCCGTTCAGCCGCCCCATTTTTATCACCGCCGCCGTCGTCCGTCGCGAATGCGCGCCGCACTTTCCGCGGGATTGGCGTGTCGCTTGAAATCACTGAAAAATAAATAAAATGGGAACTTTTTTAGGGAGAGGGTAGGCCTAAAACGGAAATTTAAAAAAATATTTGGAAAATCCAATTCCTCACAATTTTCTTACAATTTTTTAGTAGAGAAAACGAAGAAATGAAAAATCCCAATTTCTGAGAGAAATTTAAAATGATTTTCGAAAAATTACAAAATTTTCCAAATATTTCAAAAAATTTTCGATTTTTATGGAATTTATACTTTTTTATAAAAAAATTGTAAAAATTGTCAGTGGCATTTAAAAGTATTAAAAAATTTTACCCCATTTTTAAATTTTGCTAAACCTGGGTGTGTTGCCTCATAAATTCGGTTCAAAAGTCGGATAGCCGTACGTTTTCACATCGGACCATGGCCATACTTTGCAAGTTCGGCCTTAAATTGAACAAAATAATATTAAGTTTGAGTAATTAGAATTTCAAATTGGAATTGCAACCAAAAAAGGCATTAAAAATCGGAATAAAGTGAAAAAAATAGGCAAAATTTGGAAGTTGATGCAAATTTTCACTGAAAATTGCATTAAATTTCAGATGTTCATTAGCTATTTGCGAAATTCGGCTCAAAATTTTGTCATTTTCACAGCAAATTTTTGTTTGGTCTTAAAATTTCATTGAATATTTACAATAATTTGACCACAAAATACACTAAACTTTGTCCATATTTTATAGCAAAATCGTCACTTTTTTAGTTGGGGCGGTTGATTTTTTTTTTGAAAACCAAAGAGAAGACCAACCAACTTTTTGGTTTTTTCTAATGAAAAAAATATAATTCCATGACAAACGACCCTGAAAATATGTTAAAAAAACACCATTTTCTACAATAAAATGCAAACCAACAGCCCCCTCCCCCACTCCTTAGTTTTTCAAAAAAAAATTTTTTTTTTTGTATACTAAAATGCACAAATGTTCTGTTTTTAAACAAAACGTGGCACCCGTCGCTTACATTCAGCTCACTTTCGCTCATCATTTCATAGAATGGGGCCGGCGTTTTGGAGTCCTCCGCCAAAATTGCGTAGCCCAAAGTGTGTCCTCGGCCTCGGCTGTTGTCCGGCGTTGGTGGCGTTGAAACGGTCAGGCGCAGAAACGGCCGCCTAATGAGTTTGCTAATTAGTTGAGACTAATTAATTAATGAATTAATTGCAATCAATTAAAATGGCATAAAATGATTAATTTTTAAGAGTAAGTCAAACGATTTTTTGATATATTATAAGCTACCAAATTAAACACATTAATTCAAGAGATTCTTTCATCATTTCAATTAAAAATAAAAATTTCGTTTTTACGCATAAATTAAATAAATTTTCATTTTTACGGTTAATTTAAATTAAAATTTCCCATTTTTTACGGTTGCTGTCGCGTGGGCATAGTGCGCGTTGATATTTGCCAAAAGCATGGACAGAACGGCGGGCACGCCAACGCACATGTATTTGGTGCACAAACAGGGAAATGAGTCATGGCCTAACAGAAAAAAATATATATTTAAATTTGAAATTTTAAAAAAATGTTTCTATGCTTTTTTATTAATGCAATAAAAATAAATTGATGATTTTTTTAAATAAAATTTTTATGTGAAAATTTCCTTTTTCCCTTGGTGTTGTGCCATCCCTCCCTCTCTGTTTTCTCTCTCTCTCTCTCTCTCTCTCCTCCCTCTCTCTCTCCTCTCTCCCTCTTTCTTACAACAGTGATTAGAAGAGGTACAAAAGTGATTAGAAGAGGTACAACAGTGATTAGAAGAGGTGCAACAGTGATTAGAAGAGGTGCAACAGTGATCAGAAGAGTACAACTGTGATTAGAAGAGGTACAACTGTGATTAAAAGAGGTACAACTGTGATTAAAAGAGGTACAACAGTGATTAGAAGGGGTACAACATGGTTTAAAATTAAATAAATAATGAAAAGTTTTCAGTGCGGATAGCACATCCGCCACCGGAAATTTTTTTTGGAAATTTTAGGGAATCTGTTTTGAAAAAATACAACTTTTTAAATTTACAATTTTTATTTAAAAAATTATATATTGTTTTCAATTTCCATTTTTATGTAAACTCTTCAAATTAATATATTGAAAATTCATCAGGCAAAAATTTTTTTTTATTTATATTTATTGCTTCCCTTTGGCGCTAAAAAACTCATTTTTAAAATCAATAAGTCTTAGGAATTCTTCTAATCAATAGGGATGCGATTTTTAGGCACAAAAAATCGCGAAATAGGCATTATCTCGAATAGGCACTAAAATAGGCAAATAAATTTTTTATTACGTTTTTTAGGTAGCAAATCACGTAAAAAGTTAATCAAAAACTTAAATTTGCTTATATTTTAATTGTTGAAAGTTTTTTCGAATAAGGACAAACTTTTAGTCAAAAATTTTTGGTGATCAATTTTTTTTAAATTCTTTTAATTCTTAGGGGTGTATTTTCTGAAACTTTTTTTGGTCATTTCTTAGGGGTGTGTTTTTCGTTTTATTGAATTTTTTGTTAAGGATTTTTTCAAAAATCCTAAAATAGCACTTAGGCACAGAAACTCCAAAATAGGCAAAGTTAGGCAATATAAAAGTCTTGTTCACTTGGGGGGGGGGGGGCGTTGACACCCCAAAATCCCCCGACATTTCCCCCCCCCCTACCGCCGGGGGTGCTGATCAGCAACAGAGAAGTGAATGCGTTTTCTGCTGATAACTGCTGCTACTGATCACCCGAACTGTCCATGATAGGAATGTATGAAATTTCGGTTTCTCATTCCCTGGAAAAGGTTGCGGTTATGCAGTATAAAACATTGGGATTTGTAGGCTACAATAACCTGTGTATCAGGACAGGAGCCAATGCCCAGATTTTTTGTTTTTCAGACAGTTTTTTCGGCGCGATTTTTCTAAAAAACTTTTGGCAAATAGTCGGGACCAAATTCCGCGGATTCAAAAATGCCGTGAATCAATAAGACGACTATATAAAAGTCAGAAGCTGATGATGGCAACGGTCATTCCTTTTTCCCAATTTATGCATTTATCACGACTGGGAATTTTTTTCTCCCATTTTGCCTGATTACTAATCAATTACTTTCTCTAATTATACTGATGAGGTGCTATTTGTGTATTCTGATCACCGATTACAGCCCTCTGACAGATCAATGTTCATTACGGCCTAACTAATGACCAGCAGAAAACAAAAATAGTTGCATTAATAATTGGTTTTCCTCCACCACGCCGATGGTGGAGGAAGAAGAGATAAGGAAGAAAAGTGTTTGTGTATTTTTTGTGCTTTTGCGGTGGTGAATCATCCATATGCTTCATCCATTCGTCCCTCATCCATCATTCCAATATTATTTTTATTAATCCGGTTTTTTTTCTGCCCACGACTGCAACACAGCACAGCAACACATCATCAAATGATGCTGGCGGGCGCTGGTGGTGATGGGGCGGGGGGCTAAGACGGCCATCGCCCGCCGTCCGACGAAAATTGGGCGCGACAAGTCGGCCCATCGGCCCACCGCTAATCGCATGGACGCGGCCCTAACTCCTGCTCCGCCCTCCGGAAAATAATCTCCCCAAAAATAATGGGTTGCTGTGATCAGAGCTTAAAGTGGGATGAAATTTAGGGACCATAAATAATTTTAAAAAAATAATAAATAGTACTTTTCTTTTGAGAGGTGTTGAAAAATTTATTAAATTCGAAGTGATCTACCATTTTTCAAATGCCAAAAATTCATTTCCACATAATCAGAGACCCTTTTCAATGCTTTGACCCGCTTTTGCTGCAGCCGGTGGAGACAAAGAACTAAAAAACCAACGCTAATATAATAAAATTTGTAAAAAAAATTTCGTAAATAAACTTTTAATTCCGCAAAAAAAATTCCCGTCTATCAGTGCGTTTTTGGGTTTCGGCGAAAATTTCACGAAATTTGACCCCCCTCCCCGTCCATTTTCTATGGCTGTTGCTTACCCAATACATTTTTTGTAGCCACCAAAATTAAACAGGACATTGCTCAAATTGTTGGTCGAATTTGCATGATTTTTCTTCTGGTGTTGAACCGCCGTCGCCTCCCCATTTTGGCATCACTTCAACAGGCAACTACATGAAGAGCCATTATCGTATTCTTTCTTCAATGTCAGCTTTTTCTTTGGTCCGTTCATTCACCAATTTAAATGGCACAATTGGCGTTGACGCGTGCGAATTGAAGCAAACGGTGTAACTGACAGAAGTGCGGGCACGGACAAAAACCCAAAACGAAATCAAAATATAATGTCAGAGTGGCCAAATTTTTTTTTTTTAAATATGACAAAATGACTGAAAAACTAAGATTCGGACCCCAAAAATAAGATTTTTTTAAAACTAATAGTAGCGCGAAGGAAACACAGTCGTCGCCCCAGGTGCGAGGTACCAAAATTTGACCCTAAAATCTTATATGGACTAAAAAGGCCGAAATATGGACGAAAAAGCTGAAAAATGGCCAAAAATGAACCAAAATATGGGCTAAAACTGCAATAATATAAGTTTAATTTAAACCATAAAAGTGTACATATGTATTCAATATTTGAATTAAAAAAAAACAAAAAAAAAATACACTAAAACTACCAAAGATGGATATCATTAAAAATGCCAAAATTTATTGTCCGTTATATAAACTCCTTCAGGGAATTTTGTGTTCCATTGCCGAATTTAGGCCGAATGCGATTTTTTTTTGAAAAAAATTATTTTTATTTTTAAAAAGAAAGGGTCTAAAAACGCAAAAATGGCGAAATATTGAATATTCCCGGAAACCCCCCAAAATATGATTTTTATAAAATTTTACTTATCTAGCGAATATTTAATAACAAATTATTTAATTTAATTACATAATTATTTTATTTTTAATTTTTAAAACAATTATTTTGCTTTTAATTTGATCACTTTGCACTTCGTACTTCGTCATAGCATCGTGCGGACGCATTTCTTAAATTCCGTCAATGGGTTCGGAAACAAAAAAAAAGTGTATATAACCCATAAAAATTCATAAATTGGCTCAAATTCAACCAAACTAATATTTCGGCTCTATTGCAGTTCACACGACCATAAAAAAAAGACATGACCACCAAATATTATTATTTTTTAAATGCATCTAAATTAAACATTCTTAATTCCTAGTATCATTTGATATCCCTAATAATCTTCTATTATTGAACAAAATTTCGAAAATTTCGTAATTCTTCAAAAAAGTGTTTATTTTCTGGTTCTCTTCTATATATATTCTTTATTTATAAATACCTATTTTCCATTTTATATTTTTCTCTACGGCTAAATTTTATTTTATATTTAAAAATTTAAATTTTTCATTAATTTCTTTGTACTATTTATCGGCAAGTCGGCGTCGGCGAGTTCCAAAACAAATAAAAGGAAATTTTAATTTAAAAATTAAAAAAGTCATAATTTCAGTTAGAAAACAAAAATTCAATATTTATTTCCCGCACTAAAAAATTACCGTGGTCAAAAGAGAACAGAGGGGTATATTTTTTAATTCAAATATATATATATTTTTTTTTTCTAAAATTTCAATGTTTTGGTTGCTCCCCTTATTCACAAATTAAAACTTCTTTACTTGCTCCAATCAATTAATTATTTTATCGAATAGGTAAAAAATGCAGCGCACTCGCGCAGTTATGAGAAGGATCCGCCAATACCATCAGGCTGGAGTTTTTGCATTAAATTAGTGGCCGGGTGTCTCTTTACATTTTAATTGCTTTTCTTTCCTTTTGCAATTACTCTTTTTCTCTAATTCTCTCCTCTCTCGTATAATGAATGTGCATCTCTCGCCTGTGTATCCGCGCGGATTTTTACCCCTATACTACTCTCCCCTTCCCTAAACAACAACTCCCTATTAAATAGCCACCAATATTCACAGAGACAATGGTGAAGAGTGATCGGAATATTCGATTGTTGAAATGGGCCGAGTTGGAATTTGAAGGGACTGAAAGTGGCAAAATGATTGAAATTTAAAAAAAAACACCACTAAGACTTGGAAATTTTCTCAAAAATTCTTCCCCCAAATTTTTTTTTCATGAGAAAATTTTTGATTTTAAAATGTCAATATTTGCTAAAGAGAATTTTATAAAAGAAATGTAGCAGCTCATTGGCAAGTGCATTAGTAAAAAAAAAAATTTTTTATTGAATTTGCACCCCTAATTTTCAATTTTTTAGTGCATATTTGGTGCATTTTTCACGACTTTATTTGCATATTTATGTGCATATTTTGGCCACTTTTCGTGCATATTTTTTGCATCCCTGCTTATTACTATTTGAAAATTGTAATAATAATTCAGTCAAATAAAATTTATTTTCTTTTTTTTGATCACACAACAAAAAACTCATTACAAATTCATTTTCATTTCTGGTGGTTCCTAATAAGCACAAACCGCCATTGATAGAATTTGTACGTCCAAAAGTGATTCATCACAAATCCAATCCAATGAATTTGGATGTTATCGCTATTAGTGATTAGTTCAAATAGGAAAAGCCAAATAAAAACATTTTTTGAAAAAGGACAGCGATTAAAAAACTTAAAAAATTTTTTGAAAAAGGGAAGCGATTAAAAAAAATTTTTTTAATTTTTTGAAAACCGTCCATTTTTTCTGAATTTCAATTATTTTAGAATTCTAAAAATATTTTTGAACCCAATAATATTAAATTCCATTGCTTCTTTTGCACTTTTAGAATGCAAATGAGTTTTTTAATTGCCAGCGCAATTTCTCTTTTCTTTGTGCTCTTCTTCAAGTCAATCTTTTGCCAATTGTCATCTGATCAATCGTAAAACTTATTATTTTTTTAATTAAATTTTTTTAAAATGATAATTTAATTGTTCATTTGGCTAATTGCAGTGACGGATTCAAAGAAGTGCCATTCCGTCCATTGGCACATTGCCATGCGAACAATGGGTCAAATGAAAGCGCACTGAATCATTACGGAATTGAATTTCGTCTGATGCTGAAAGGCAGAAATTGTGACGATGGGTATGGAAAAATTGAAAAAAGTCAATAAAATAATTCTTAAAAATAATTTTAAAATTATAAATTTTCAATGACTGTTAAATAATTCAAGTGTTAAATTGATAATTGATAGGCTCCTCATTTGTTACCCGGCACTGCTTCAAATTGGCAATCATCGGCACACCAACAGCACTTTCAAATTCTCAAGAAAATTCACCATTAGTGCTAAAAGGGTAAATTATTACAAAAGTATTAATCCAATCTTTTAATTGATCTCTCAAGAGCAATTTGATTGAAAAAGAATGTGCACAAAAAATGCCAAAGAATGGCGCTAAAAATGGCACAACTCTTTGGCGTGGCATCAAAGTGCGCACAGTGCCAATGCCAACGCAAAAACACAGTGGAGGAAGCTTCATCTTAGAGACATCATTTGGCTCACAGAAATAGTTAGTGTATTTTTTAAATTTTTTTTAAGCAAAAAGTGCGGAAGCGAAATTTTTAGATTTTTTTAAAGCAATTTATACAAAATTTTAGAAATTAATGTATTTATTTGTAAGAATTCTTTAAGCAATTTTGCCAATGCAGAACAACGCCACTTTTCTGTTCTTTTCTATTTGAATCAAACTGCTGGGCCATTCACTCGCATTTCTTTGGTGGAAAATGGTGAAATTAGCATTTTGCCGTCTCCATTTTTTCAAAATGCCATTCTCAGACATCGTCGCTGGGCGTGCCATGCAAAATGATTTTCTTGGTACAAATGGTACTTCATCTTTTTTGGCAGATTATGCCGGCCTTTGGCTTCTTGGACTGGACATGTTGCCGATGGCACACCAAAAAGAGCAAAAACAATGGCTGAAGATGACGCTGTTCACCAGCCGAAGCAGAAACTGCGCCATGGATGCCTTGGTAGAAAACGGGGCCGGGAATGACGGGGATGAAAACCCCGGGAATCATCCCATCCCCTCCGGGGTTCGGACAATACGTCAGTGAAGACAATCCGTCAGTAATGGACAATCCGTCAGTTGACAATTGGTCAGCAAATTTTATTATTTAAAAAATGCTCAAATTTGCTATTGTTCGATTGAATTAAAAAAATGTATGGTATTTTAAAACATTACCAGTTACTTAATAATTCAATTTAATTTATGTTTCTATAGAAATTATTTTAATTTAAAAAAAACAAATTATTATTTAACTTTTTTCAATTTAAATTCATTTTCACATTTTATATAAAATCTTGCGTTTTAAAATTAAAATTTCTGTTCATGGCTTGTCCACTGACGGATTGTCCGGGAACCCCTTCTTCCGTGGATTTCTGCACTTTTTATTTCTAAATTTTTCCTTTGTATTACCCATTTTTGATCAATTTACCTTTGATCAAATTTTTTCCTTTTAGTTTATCCAATCGACAGAATCCGTTAGTCCTCTCAAAATGCCACACGTCGACCGTTTTGGTCTTTTTCCGCCAAAATATGTGGACCTAATTTTTCAAGCCCAATTCACTAACACGGAACAGCAAATGATCAGCATCAAAGCATGGGCCGGTGCCAAAAAAAATGTGACTGTGGACCTTTTGAGTGCCAAAATTGGTAATGGAACCAATGAGAGTAATTAATTACGGATTAATCGATGCCATTTAGACGGTGTCACCAAAAGGGAAGTGAGCTTCAAAATTGGGACAGACAGCGATTTTGAAGTGGAATTGCCAGGAGTAAAAATAAATGACAATAATAATTAATTAAAACTATTATATTTCTTTTTAAAAATTCGGTAGAGTTAGCCTGAGAAATTTAATCATTTAGTCGTCACAATTGATCAAAAGTAATGGAGTGCGTTTGGCTCGCGGCAGTTACCTGATGGATTTGGACATTGCTGTGGTCAAGCGATGCTTTATGATCAGAGTGAACGGTGCTGAGTTCGGCGGCCTCAATTGTCCAACCGGTGACAAATTGGCATGGGAGGCGATCAATCGGATAAAGGTGCTGCACGGACGGACGGACGAGACCCAATTTGATAGAATTTTTAGGACCATCCCAAAAATTGCTGACCATAAAACGCTAATAACGTAACTCACAAATAGAGAAATCATCGCAATTGATCGGGATTCGGTCGGGATCCCGAACCGGGAGCAGTCCCGATCGTTTTTCCAAAATCTTCGAGATTACCTGTCCCTTAGGTAGGGAACAGCGCCGCAGTGGGGAGGGTTCCACCCTGCTCTATATTTTTTTTATTATTCCTGAGCTAGGACTACCCCGAGGGGACTGAGTTAGGTTAGGGAAAGTAATATAGGGTGTAAAGTAGGTTAGACGGTTAGAGATATCTCTACACTATTTCTCTTTTACTCTAGTATCTCTAACTGTCTCTCTCTATAACACACTCTCTCCCTACTCTAATACAGCCCCTCCTTAATACAGCCACCCCCCAAAATTAGTAAAGAGAGAGACGAGGAGACCTCGTGGTGGGGGGCTTGAGTTAAAAGCCCCCCCACACCGTCTCATAGCCTACCTAAGAGGCACTTGTGTCGTCCACAAGGGTCACTTACCTTCTTCCAAGTGTGATGCCAGAAGGAACGGAGTGTGGGAGAAAGTGGGATAAAGGACCTGAGAGAACCTCTAAAAGTAGCGCCCGTAGCTCAGTTGGTTAGAGCACGGCACGGATTGCTGGGGTCGTGGGTTCGAGTCCCACCGGGCGAGTTACCTTTTATGTTCTACACAAGGCGGCCTTTATTGAAATTTTGCTATATATTTAACAGATTTTCAATGAAAAATCATTATTTTTACCAAAAAAAATCAATTCTTACCAGTACATTTTTACTCCCGTTTTTGGGTAAAAATTTCCGGGAGCGGGATCGGGATTGCCTTTTCAAAAGTCCGAAAACTTAATCAAAAACCATCGAATTTCAAACAGTATATTATGCCAAAAATTGTTATTAACGGGTTCGGACTGGGTCAGTTTTGTTACCCTGTTCAGTAGATGAGACTAATTAAACATCTTAAATTTGGCAGGTCCAAGGCCAAATGTTGCTGCTGGACAAACCGATTGTGAAGCAAATGGACGACCAATTTGGATGTGAAGTGTGAAATTTTGTTTGAATTGGTCACTAATTACACTAATTAATGCATTTTCACACATTTTTGAAAATTGGGTAACAGCAAAGAAAAGAGGGCTAAAAACACTTTAATAATTTTTCAACAATTATTGAGCCAAAGTGCGGGGAAAAAAGCATTAATGTTTATTTCGGAGAACGAATTAATTAATTAATTAATTGCCAATCTCCGCTAAATTTACTTTAAAAGTTTAAATTAATTTTTGCACAAAATCTCTCAGAAAAATTCAAACATGAGTGCCGCACAAGTGGAGTGTCAGCGACGTATAACCCAGCTCAAGCAGCGTGCAGTTGAGACGTGCGAAGCGCCGGCTACAATCCGTGCGCAGGTATTGCAGAACACTGCAACCCCCGTGTTGGCTGCTTTTCCGACCAAAACTGCGACTAAAAAGGTCAACGTTTGCAAATTTTTATGCCAAAGTATGCTTTGTTCATTTATTTTAGGTCATAAAACGTGTTCGCCATGACGAAAATGTACCACCTGCTGCACCACTCAGTTTGGAAGCATTTTTTTTTATTTATATTTATTGCTTCCCTTTGGCGCTAAAAAACTCATTTTTAAAATCAATAAGTCTTAGGAATTCTTCTAATCAATAGGGATGCGATTTTTAGGCACAAAAAATCGCGAAATAGGCATTATCTCGAATAGGCACTAAAATAGGCAAATAAATTTTTTATTACGTTTTTTAGGTAGCAAATCACGTAAAAAGGCTCACCAAAATGATCACAATTACCATGCCCTTATCAATGTTAACCCTATATAACATCATCAATTTTCTCCTTGGTATTTCTCCGGAATTATGAGATGCGCCCGTAATATTTTCAATGTTTTGTTATTTTTTGTTGTTAACACATTGATAAATCTGTTATGGTGTTAATTTTAAGAATTTTCGAGAAACAAATCAGAATTGGATCAATGTAGGACAAAAACAGCTTGCCAGACTAAAACGACCCTCTGACTAAACCGGTCAGACTAAACCGACCCTCTCTGACTAAACTAAAACGGCCAGACAAAACGGCCAGACTAAAACGGCCAGACTAAACCGGCCAGACTAAACCGACCCCCACCGTGTTTTTTCTTCTTGGTTAATAGGTAGAGATCGGACCGGTCGGTTTTTTTCGGTTTTTTTCTGTTCTCGGTTTCGGTTTTTATACCGAAACCGACCGACCGAAATAATCAAAAAACCGAAAAAAACCGACCGACTTTTTTCAAAAACCGAAAAAAACCGACTGGCGATTTGAAGCGACATAACCCGTTAATAACAATTTTTGGCATAATATACTGTTTGAAATTCGATGGTTTTTGATTAAGTTTTCGGACTTTTGAAAAGTTTATCACTAATTTCATTTCTTTTTTTAATTTATTGATCTAAAACATTACAGCAATAGTCAACATGCCCTCTGGAAGTGTGATTTGGCAAATCGGGCTTCATAAAAAAAAGCAACAACAATGATTTCGAGTACGAATGTGCCAAAAAAAAAAAACGCCGCGAATCGCGCATCGCGGCGCGGTCCCAGCCCTGCCCCAAACCAAGTGGAAAAGGCGTTTTTCGTGCTTATCTGTGCGTATTAAGTGCGAAAAAATTTTAGGCATTTGCCTAAAAATAGCATCCCTACTAATCAATGACTATATTAGGCCCATTTAAAATTTATTTTTAGATGGCATACACTTTTGAAAATGAATGACTCGCGAATAATTCGTGGCAGAAAATTTAATTGCTCATTAACATGGCTTTTGGATCACTACAAACTTTCAGACAAATACGCAATTAAAAAGAAAATTAAGGTATCCATTTTTAAAATTTGAAATTTAATTATTTTTAAATTTCATGTCAAATACCCTGGCCATCCAAAATTTGTGTTCGTCACAGCCGCCAATGAAAAATATTACCCTTTTCTTCGGACACTAATTGCAAATTTAAAAGACAAATTTGGATGTAAACAGAAAATAATTGCTTATGATTTGGGAACAGTGTCAAAAAACAAAGAATGGGTAAAATAATATATTATAATTGTAAAATTAATAATTTATTTAAATATATTTGTATATTTAAAGTTAAACAACAATTTTCCGAACCAACCCGGATTCGAACAAAAAGTCGAAAATTTTCAATTTCAGTAAAATTCGAGCTATTCCACAAAACTTGATGAGGCGGGGGGGGGCGGTACCATCCATCGGTACTATTTATTATATTACCTTTTTAAATTCAAATGCAAATATTTCTTAATTATAAATAATTAATTAAATAATATTATTATAATTAGGTAGGGGTTTTCTCTGAAGCTTTCTTTTAATGAGAATGAACTCAAAAAGATGAATTTAATTAGCAAAACTAATGAATAAAATGCATTTTTGTTAATTTTAGTTGCAGAAAAAGTTATTTTCATTCAATTAAAAACCTAATAAAAATTGGTTATTATTGTTCGAGTGTTTTTGTACCTATTTAATGAATGCCATGCTTATTTGGTGGCCGATCGTTTCGTCACTGAGAAATAATTTTTAAAATATTAGTAAAATTTTGAAAATCTTTTGTTTATATTTTATATTCTTGCCATTGGTTTTCTACAAATAACGGACTTAAGTTCTGCTTTATTTCATGAAAATGACCAATTGGATTCAACATAAACAGAAGGCCGGGTTCAGATGAATTCATCAAGAAATTTGTTAAAAGGGACGTTTAAAGAATATTTAATTTTCGAGAAAACAAATTTTTAAGCACATGGGTCATTTGAGGATGAAATCAAAGCCTAATTTAGGTGTTTTTTTAGTCTTTCAATTTTCCAATCAATATCATACAATGCCCAATTTTCATGTCGCCCGACGATTGGCTTCCCACTCAAACCAGTGCTCTTACCGTATGAGCTACCAGTTTAGCCATCCCATTAAAAATTGGTTCGCTTCTGACAATGCCTATTTTGATATGGAAAATTTATCGAAAAAAAGGAAAGTTGTGACATTATTTGAAATTACATCAAATTTTGTTTCTCCCAAATTTAATTTTTAACACATTACAAGAAATTCACACACGTAATTTATGAATATTGGCTTTTACGGATTTGTCGTTTTAATTGAATTTGGAAATGGTCTTTGGAGTGCCTTTATCGCTTTTCCTAAAAAGACATTACTTTAAAAAGTGCGTGAAAAATCAAATTCCAATTTAAAAAAATAAACCAATGATATAGGTGAAAAATAAATTTGTATAGGGTAAATGGATTAATAATTCCAAGCACTTTGAGTGGATCAGGCATTCAATAGGGGCGATGATTGATCAATGTGCCAAAAAATGCACAAAAAATGGGAACCCTGTCTAAAAGAAAACATTTTTTTTCTTTCTGAATGATATCATGGATTTCTTCTGCTTGTGCTAAAAAAGAATTATAACAATATTTATTTCCATAAAAATATTTGTGCAAATAAAAAAAACTTTTTGTTAAATTTTTTTAATTTAATTATTTTTAAATCCAATATTGTCCAATTTTTCATTGGTGTCCAATTTACCGGAAGCCCTCGAAATAAAACACTCAAAAATTGTTTGCATCACTTTATTTTGATTTACCGTATATTCTCTAATTATCGCCCTGGGGGGATTATTTTTCAACCTCCTCAGAAAGGCGGGGGGCTTAATTAGATAAGGGGGATAAAGGAGACGGGAGGATTATTTTTCGACTGATTTATTTAGTGGAAAATTTCGAATTTTTTTTCTTATGTTGCCAAAAAATGTCATTGCTTCAACAAGAAATCATTTTTTATTGCATTTTTGTAAAGAATTTCTGTTACATGAAATATTCAAAAATGCTAAAAATGTTCACAAAACATTAACAAACCCCCCAAAATATTCAAACACGAACATGAACCTTTTGAAAATTTGATTTTTTTTTTTAATTTTTCATTTTTAGAGCCCGGGAATTTAGGCTAATTTTTGGATATTATGTTAAAAGTACAAATTCAATTTTTATTATACAAATTCCATACGAATTGACATGACTTTTCACTGCTGAGGAACAACCACAGAAGAGCTTCTATAAAACAATATTTTTAAAAATGACAATTCTTTTTGGAAAGCATCGTGGTATTCGGAGCTAAAAAACAACGGAATAAGATTAATTTAATTATTTTTTAAATTACCTTGTCAAATAAAGGATTGGCCCATTTGATGAGGCACTAATGTGCGTCAAAATGCCAGAGAATTGAGAAATGTGCCATACAAGCAAATCACTGTTATCATTGTGTATTGATTTGGTTATTATCAAACAACAAATCCCTATTAAATAGCCACCAATATTCACAGAGACAATGGTGAAGAGTGATCGGAATATTCGATTGTTGAAATGGGCCGAGTTGGAATTTGAAGGGACTGAAAGTGGCAAAATGATTGAAATTTAAAAAAAATGAAAATTAATTATTTATGGCAAAATGACTTACCGTATTCCTAAAATACAGCCCTCCCCTCTTAATTAGACCCCCCCCCCCTAAAATAAAGGGTAAAATATAGATCATATGGCCCAGTGCCCAAAATGGCCAAAATATATACCAATTGATAGCTCTTGGTCTGTACCACTCGAATCCGAAATAATTTTTTTGCGGAAACCAATCCCTGAAATTCAATTTTCAAATTTGACGAATTTTTGCTATTTTTTTATGAACCGGTTAAAACAGTTTAAACGTGATTTTTGAGGACCAATAACCAGACCCTTAGGAATCGATTGATACGTATTTTGTCGGAATTCCATGCATTTTCAGTCAGTGGAAGGTTCAGTCGGATATGCCGTGGCGGCCGTGATTTGGAATAATTATTCCACCGCCAGGAGAGTCGAACTTGAAGTTCCTTTTTGTTGTGACTGGGGAGAGTAGTCCACTCGCCGAGTGGACTATGGGCCATATGATCAAAATTTTTCAAACAAAGCCTCCCTTTTGAGGGGATTGAAATATAAAACCCTCGGGGGTTATATTTTAGGAAATACGATAAACAAAAAATTCAAAATTAATTATTTAATTCCATGAAAATCGACCCTTTCGACAGTGAAGAGTAACTGCAATTAATGCATAAACAATCACTGTACATAAAATAATAATCGACCCTTCATTTTGAAGTTCTCCTATTGAACATTGGTTCTAAAAATAATTTTAATGAATATTTTATTTAATTTTTAATTAAAATTATAATTTTACTAAAGCCGACATTTTTAAAAATGACGCCACAAATTTCATAAAAATTGCCCAACACTTCGAGCGAATTCATTTTCGCAGCATAACAATTTGAAGAAATGAAGACGTAAATGGCGCAACAAATGACTTGAATTGTAAAAAGCACAAAAACAATAGGAAGAAAAATTTGTTTTTTTAAATTTCTAAAAAATAATTTTTTATTTTAATTAAATTAAAAAATAAATAAAATTGTAAATTTTTACTTAAGCGGAAAAAGCACAACAAAAAGGCGCTCAATGCCAATGAAAAACAGCAAATGGACAGCACAACTGGCGCTAATTAATGCAACAATTGCAGAATAAAATGCCCTTTTAAAAGGCATAAAATATTGGCCCGAAAAAGCGGAGAAAATTGACAAAAAATTGCCACTCAAATTGCCAATTTCGCACAATGAATAAAATGCCAACAAAATATTGACGGAGCCACGGAATGTACTTCAAATTTTAGATGGATTTCATGTTAAAATTTTGGAATTAAAAATATAAAATTTAATTTATTTATTAATTAAATAAATATTGTAAGAAACATTGTCTGAATGGTGATGAAAATCAAAGAAACATTCAACAAAATGCCACCGATTGTTAAAATGACAAAAACAATGGCATAAATTGTCACAGTCCAACACAGCTGCTGATCAGCAGCACAGACCTTGATTTATTTGAATTTTTTTGTTAGTATTTTAATGCACATTACTAGGGTTCCTAATTATATTGGATTTTTTCCTGGACTTTGGGAAGCCTGAAAACGCACGAAAAATATGTTTTTAGTTTAGTTTGAAGCTTCTAGGATGGATTTCTATATCCATATTTTTCATATTTTTCCATCTTTCGCGATTTATGTCCATATTTTAGTAAAATATCTTTTAGTACGGCCCCCATCAGCTATATTGCTTTTGACCCCAAAAGACCGGAAAATTTTTCGAAAAAAATCTTTTTTAGTAAATTTTTCTCGACAACATTGATAAATTTAAATTTATAATTGGGAACCACACTTTTTACCTTAAATGGTTCGATTTGGCCATTTGTTTGCGTTTCATTCATTTTGATTTTTTAATTTAAACGAATTTTAAAATTTATTAGGGGATGGATGTGATTAGGTTCGATTATTTAAATTAATTTTTTTGTCTTGTAAAAACGTAGAGTGAATGCCATTTGATAAAACGTACAATCAAATTAATGGCCATTTGAAGACACCTGCGCATTGTCAACACATGGCAACAAGCACCAATTTGACAAATTTAATTACACAATTACATTTGCTTGTTTCATTTTTAATTCTTAGAAACTTTTCACTGAAAAACGAGTACATTTAATATCAGTCGAGAGATAATTAATGGGGAATTCTTTAATAAGGCAAAATTTGACGTGACAGTGCTGGGGCGTTAGTAAAAAACAATCAAATGGAAAATTTTTGACAGAAAACTAATCATAAGTTCGCTCAAAATGAACCAAATTTGAAAACTTTAATATCTTTTGATAGCTTTACGTGTTTTCTATTATCCTGCAAAATTTCAAAAAATTTCGTTAAAATTCAAAAGGATTATGACCTGAGAAACTCTTTGAGAAACTTCCATTTAATTGTTTTTTTTTTGTATTTCCTTTTTTTAATTAATAATTTTGCTTGTATTTATCCCATTTCTGTTGGTTAATAGGTAGAGATCGGACCGGTCGGTTTTTTTCGGTTCTCGGTTTCGGTTTTTATACCGAAACCGACCGACCGAAATAATCAAAAAACCGAAAAAACCGACCGACTTTTTTCAAAAACCGAAAAAAACCGACTGGCGATTTGAAGCGACATAACCCGTTAATAACAATTTTTGGCATAATATACTGTTTGAAATTCGATGGTTTTTGATTAAGTTTTCGGACTTTTGAAAAGTTTATCACTAATTTTCATTTCTTTTTTTAATTTATTGATCTAAAACATTACAGCAATAGTCAACATGCCCTCTGGAAGTGTGATTTGGCAAATCGGGCTTCATAAAAAAAGCAACAACAATGATTTCGAGTACGAATGTGCCGAATGTTGTAAGAATATTATATGTAAGAAAGGCAACACATCCAATGCGATAAACCACCTTAAATCAAAACACAAAAACAGCGAATATGAGGCGAAAATGAAGATTTGTTGAAGCAGAAGCGAGGTGAGAAAGGGACAATCGGAACACACTTGGTCTTAGGAAGTGGTACGTTATATTAAATGTGCATATGTATTGGTTTTTTTTAGAGTCCTGTAAAAAAAAAATTTCCGGGAGCGGGATCGGGAGTTCAAAATTTTCCGGGACGGGAGTCCCGAACGGGATTCCCGTAAAAATCCCGCTCCCGTTAAAATCCCGTCCATTTTTAACGGGAGTCCCGGGCGGGAGCGGGAGTAATTCGAAAATTTAATTAAAAACTCACAAAAATATTTTTAATGCACAAATTTAAAGGACAATCAATTTATTAAATTAAAAATATATAGAAATGTTCGGCCTTCCCACCTGTATGACTTCCGAATAGCGAGAAGCACCCGCAACATTTCCGTGCTTTAACTGCAAAAAATGCAACAAAATGCCGGCATAGCGTTCAGATTCACTCTGAAGCAGTTTTTGGGCCGAGCGCGAAGATTTGGGGTGCCTTAAAGAAAACCAGTTTTAGCTAAATTGAGAAAACACAAGTCAGGAGGAGGAGGGAGGCCGGCGGTGCCGGTAGGCGCCGCCGGGAAAAAATTGAAAATTTTAATACAATACATTGTTAGATTCTGTTCAAAAATGACCAATTTTTGCAAATTGAGCAAGTTTTTTTAAGAAAATTAAGGATTTTAAGGATCCGGCGGTGCCGATAGGCACGCCGGGAAATTTTTTTGAAATTTTGCTATATATTTAACAGATTTTCAATGAAAAATCATTATTTTTACCAAAAAAAATCAATTCTTACCAGTACATTTTTACTCCCGTTTTTGGGTAAAAATTTCCGGGAGCGGGATCGGGATTGCCTTTTCAAAAGTCCGAAAACTTAATCAAAAACCATCGAATTTCAAACAGTATATTATGCCAAAAATTGTTATTAACGGGTTCGGACTGGGTCAGTTTAGTCTGGCCGGTTTAGTCTGGCCGTTTTAGTCTGGCAAGCCGTTTTCGCCCATAATTCTTACAAATGTTTTTTTCTGTCAATTATTTACAAGTAAAAACTTAAAATACTATGTTTAGCTACAAATACGAATGGAACAACGCAATCAGGAAATAAAGACAAAGCGAAACAAGCAAAAGCTGGAACATGAAGGTGCACTTTATGTTCTTCACCAAATCAGTGACGATGGACTTCGGAAGTATTGGCGCTGCGAGTTTTTCGGACCTAACAACAAATGCAAAGGTTTATGCAAAAAATAAAATATAGATTATTTTTAAAATACAGGGCGACTTCACACTGACATTAATGGTAATGTCCTCAAAATTATTGGAAGCCACACGTGCGACATGAGTGCCGCACAAGTGGAGTGTCAGCGACGTATAACCCAGCTCAAGCAGCGTGCAGTTGAGACGTGCGAAGCGCCGGCTACAATCCGTGCGCAGGTATTGCAGAACACTGCAACCCCCGTGTTGGCTGCTTTTCCGACCAAAACTGCGACTAAAAAGGTCAACGTTTGCAAATTTTTATGCCAAAGTATGCTTTGTTCATTTATTTTAGGTCATAAAACGTGTTCGCCATGACGAAAATGTACCACCTGCTGCACCACTCAGTTTGGAAGCATTGGAATTGCCGCCCGCGTATTGTACACATCCAACTGTCTTCCGCTTCATCAACACAATTCGATGTGAGCAAAAGTCTATTGATGCAGAAATCTCACGATGCATCGCTGGTGAACTCCCTCCTCAAAAGGCGCCCAAATATCGTGCCGCCGATGCGAGAATTCTTCGACTCTTGCAGAGCTACAATGCCATCATATTCAATAAAATTATTCAAATTGATCATTAAATTTAATTGCCCCGTTGGACTGACATTAAATCACCGCTGAATCCCGCAAATCTTTGCATTTCACGCAATGGGACGATGTTCGACGGCAATTTGAGTTCTGTTTCAGAATTCGCCATCATTGAACGAAATTTGACACAAGACGAGCTGACAGTGCTGCCCATGTAAGTGAATAAGCACACCTGAAAATAAGGTAAAACTGAAGAATACTGCAGGCATTAAAAATGTATATAAATTGGGTCGGGGTCACTAGGGATGTGCGAGAGTCTCACTTCTCGGTTCCCGACTCGGGAAATTTCTCGTGTTTTTCGCTTCCCGGTCTCGGGTTTTTATTCTCGGAAATCGAGAAATTTTTACACTGTTAAGATGACCATTTCGGGGGGTGGGTCTCCGGCAAAGGGAGAAAAGAGGATTTCGTATTCAAGTTTGAAACCGACCGACCGAAATAATCAAAAAAACGGAAAAAACCGACCGACTTTTTTCAAAAACCGAAAAAAACCGACTGGCGATTTGAAGCGACATAACCCGTTAATAACAATTTTTGGCATAATATACTGTTTGAAATTCGATGGTTTTTGATTAAGTTTTCGGACTTTTGAAAAGTTTATCACTAATTTCATTTCTTTTTTTAATTCTGATTTAAAAAACATTACAGCAATAGTCAACATGCCCCTAAAAGCAAAAATTCCGTTTGAGCTATCCCTTTTTTATGTGTTTATGCTCTTAAAAAAATACCTTTAAATTAATTTCTTTAAGATTTCTCGGTTCTCGATTCCCGAGTCGAGAAATTGTTTCTCGGGTTTTTTGGGGTCTCGGTTCACGTAAACTGTTTTTTTATTCAGCCAATAAAATAATATTGACGAGCGGTGAGAAAGGGACTCGCGGCGCAACCGCTCTGATCTCAAAGAGTTTAAAAAGTTTGCTATAAAAACTTGTGATAATGAATTAAATGATTAAATTATTTTCTTCCCAGTTTCATTTCACTTCCCATTAACTAACTCTTATTTTAGATTCTCTTCCCCTCTCTAATTCGTGACTAGACAATCTAGTGGACAATCCGACAGTGGACAATCCGACAGTAAATTTAATTAAACAAAAATATTTTCTAGTCATCAGAACGGATTATTTCCTAAAAATACATCAATCAAATCAATTTAGCTTAAACTATTAAATTAAAAATATATAAAAATTTAGTAAGGAGAATTGAAATAAAAAAATCTTATTTTTGAGTCAAAAATCAGAAAATTTTTTCAAATTGCTTAAATAAATTATTTTTTATAATTAATTCGAACAAAACATTTATTAACCTTTATATTTTTGACTCCCTTTATTAATTTTACAAAATTTTTTGCGGTGTATTTCTTGAAAAAACTTTTTGGTGACCAAGGAGGAGGAGGGAGGCCGGCGGTGCCGGTAGGCGCCGTCGGGAAAAAAATTGAAAATTTTAATACAATACATTGTTAGATTCTGTTCAAAAATGACCAATTTTTGCAAATTGAGCAAGTTTTTTTAAGAAAATAAGGATTTTAAGATCCCGTAGGCACCGCCGGGAAATTTTTTTGAAATTTTGCTATATATTTAACAGATTTTCAATGAAAAATCATTATTTTTACCAAAAAAAATCAATTCTTACCAGTACATTTTTACTCCCGTTTTTGGGTAAAAATTTCCGGGAGCGGGATCGGGAGTTCAAAATTTTCCGGGACGGGAGTCCCGAACGGGAATCCCGTAAAAATCCCGCTCCCGTTAAAAATCCCGTTCACCGAAAAAAGCGGGAGCGGGACTCCCGTAAAATCCCGCGGGAGTCCCGATCCCGCCGGACTCTAGTTTTTTTTAAAGGCCGAAATGCTGATTTTTTTGAATAGAAATCTTCCAAAAATTCAATATAAATATTAAAAACATTTTACTGTTAATAAGAATGGTTTATTGCTTTTTTTGCGAAAAAATATAAAAATTCAAAAAAAAAACCGAAACGATATACCGAAAATTTTTCTTCGGTTTTTTTCGGTTTCGGTTTTTTCGGTTTTTTAACCGAAACCGACCGACCGAAAATTTTTTGAGTTTTTCGGTTTTTTTCGGTTTTTATACCGAAACCGACCGACCGACCCTCTTGTCCGGTCTCTATTAATAGGTAATTAGGGTTGGGAATTATATGGATATAAAATCGCGAAATATGGTAAAAAACAATAATTCATGAATAATGCCAAATAAAAAATTGGTAATTTAATGTAGAGTGAAGCGGGACCGGGCCCGGGACCGGGCCGGGAATTCCCGGTCATCCGAGGTCCCGGTCCCGGTTTTTGAAAATCTCAGGTCCCGGTTACGGTAGGGCAACCGGGAACCGGGAAAAACAAGCACTGGTAAGAATGGGGGTCTGAGTGAAAAATTAGTGATGAAAATTGGAGTCAAAGGAAAAAAATTAAAAAATAATAATTAATATATTCTTTAAAAGTAACACTGCCAATTGTGCACATGGCTTAGTGGTTAATCTTCTTGATTTTCTACTTCTTTCACATGGTTTAATCCCTCTACAGAATTTATAATGTTTTGAATTTTCTTTTTGTATACTCATGGGTTTACTATCGACAAACAATGATTCCTCATACTTTTGTTTAATTGACACTATTTTATCACTTTTTAAATGAAAATCCGTACAAATTAAGCCTACTAATCTCAAAACCAGCCTTTTTTGTTGAAAATCTGTTAACAAATTACACTCAAATTTTCAAAATTTCCCCCGGCGGCGCCTATCGGCACCGCCGGACCCCCTTTCGTTCCCAAAAGTTTTTTGGAAAAAGCGCGCCGAAATAAAGTGATGTGAAAAGCAAATCTGAATTTCTAATAAACTAATAAAATTCGATCATTTAATTCAAAATGACTAATTGTTTGAAATAATTGAAGAAAATTTGTAAAATAAAAAACAAAATAAAAATATAATTTTAATTTATTTTCACTTGAAATAAATTTAAATTTGAATTTTTTTGCATTTTTTTGAATTTTTAAAATTTCCCGGTTGGTCCCGGTTCACGGTCCCGAACAAAAATCGAGGTCCCGGTCTCGGTCCCGGCTTCTCAGGTCCCGGCAATTCCCGGTCCCGGTTTTGCCCAAAATTCCCGGTCCCGCTTCACTCTAATTTAATGGAAACATTTTTATTTTCTTACTCATTACTAAGGCTGAGAATTATATGGAAATCCATATTTTTCCTGGACTGTGGAGGCCTGAAACGCACGAAAAACTCAGTCTAGATGAGAATCATGAAAATCATATTTTCTTTTCTCTTTAACTCCCTCTCTAGCTCTCTCTCTTTTCCTTTCACTCTCTCTCTCTTTTCCTTTCACTCTCTCTCTCTTGCTCTTTAACTCCCTCTCTAGCTCTCTCTCTTTTCCTTTCACTCTATCTCTCTTGGTCTTTCTTTTTCTCCGCATAATTTATGTTTTTTAATTGTATTTATCTTAAACGAACTTGATCATCCAAATTGAGCAGCGAAAATGCCATGACGGAACGGAAAACGTCGAGCAATGAAAAAAGGTCCATGCAAATTGTGCGGGCGAATTAAAGAATTAGTCACTTTTGGAATTTTTGTGCATAAAGACACTGGATTTTTCCAATTTTTAACACCTATTTTCGCATCTATTTTGCACATTTTTGGTGCCTATTTTAGTACCTATTTCAGTATTTTAGCACCTCAAAATCCTAGCTTTATTTATAAGCAATTTATTTGTTATTAAGCTGCTCACCTCTAAAAAGTATAATTCTCAAACTAAAATTATCTCTATCTTTTTTTTACAGTTCGACATTCGCTCTAATTTGTTGTGACTGGGGAGAGTAGTCCACTCGGCCGAGTGGACTACTCTCCCCAGTCACAACAAAAAGGAACTTCAAGTTTTTTTTTTAGCTCTGAACTTGAGCGCCCAGTCACAAGGAATAATAATTTTTGCGCCTTCTGGTTTGGTTACCTTCGTCGGCTCGACTTTTCAGTGCCTACGACTTACGCACCTACTTCCTCCTTTTTATTTTGGCCCCTTGAATGATGGGATATGCCGTGGCGCATTTTGTTGGCACATCAACGACTTTTTGTGCTTCTCCAGCTTGTCCAAATATTCTTGCGATATCACAACTCCACTCGTTTTGACCATTTGTGGGTCCATCTCTCCCCAGTCACAACCTAATTATTTCGAAGGCTAATAGAGCCTTTGAAGGGCTTTCGATTGATTCAAGACTGTTGGATTCGATCAACAACTTAAAAAAGCGTTATTGAAAGCATAAAAAGGTCGTCTGTTCTACGTTTTAGACTCCTGCGCAAAAATTCCTGTTGATCTACCCTTTTTATCTGCTTTTGATGTTAAAAAATACAATTTAAAATAATTTCATTAAGATTTCTCGGTTCTCGTATCGTTTCTCGGTGACATTTCTTTGTCTCGGTGGTTCTTGATTCTCAGTAAAAATCAGCTCGGCACATCACTACAGGTGCTAGGTCGTTTCGTCAAATTACCAAATTTACAGATTTATCGAGAAAAATGCGTCATAACTAGGGCATAAAATTATTTGGAAATCCATATTTTTTTCCTGGACTGTGGGAAGCCTGAAACGCACGAAAAACATGTTTTTAGCTTGGTTGTTTTTAGCTTGGTTTGAAGCTTCTAGGACGGATTTCTATATCCATATTTTCCATATTTCGCGATTTATGTCCATATTTCCATATTTTGGCATTTTTATCCATATTTGATGTCCATATTTTGGCATTCCCAAAAAACCTCTATTAGAATGGCCCAACTAGCTAAATTGGCCAGCCTTTTTGACCTTTAAAGATCGGAAAAATTCCCGAAAAAAACATTTTTAGCAAAATTTTCTCGAGAATATTGAATATATTTAATTTTTTTTAATTGGTAAATGTGAGTCGGGGGCGTTTGGGCCCCAGTTTTTGGGCCCCCGCGTTTGGGCCCCCGTTTTTGGGCCCTCGTTTTTGGGCCCCAGGGTCGTTTGGGCCCCAGGGTCGTTTGGGCCCCAAGTACAGAAAAATGAAAAATCACAGTAAAAACAACTTTAAATTTCAACATAAAAATGTAAAATAAACATTTTAAAAATAAATTCAACAATAATTTTAACAATAAAAAATGTAAAAATTAACAGAAATTCACGGGTTCATAAGGTAATTTGGACAATAAAACAAAAAATCACGGGTTCATTCGATAGTTGCGAGAAATTCCCCGGAGAAACTACAAAATAATGTGAAATTGATTTTTTGAACTCGATCTCCAAAATTTTGTCATCCCATCAGAACTCATTTTAGCGAAGGTGTAAAGGTGGCCTTCGTAAGACAATTTTAGTTTTTGTTTTTTGGTTGCAATTGGGTTAGCCATTGCTGAAAAATGTCCAAATCAGAATGTACATCAAATTGGTTAATTATTAAAAAATAATAGGATTTGGAATAAGTAAAATTGTAAAAAATGAGCGAATGTTAATTAAACCTAACTTATACCAATTGGCGAGGGATCCCTAAGGCTTAGTTTTTAGAATCTTAATTTTTAAAAAAGCACATTTTTCTATTTTTGGGTTGGGGCCCAAACGACCCCGGGGCCCAAAAAAGGGGGCCCAAACGACCCCGGGGCCCAAAAACGGGGGCCCAAACGCGGGGGCCCAAAAACGGGGGCCCAAACGCTCTGGTCCCGGTAAATGTATGTCAAAAATAAGCAAAAAAACGAAAATTTCGCTTTTTGGGTTGATTTTTCTCTAAAAATAAGTAAGTTTTAAATTTATCATGTTTTTTTTGGTTTAATATTTTTAATTCCATATTTATCCATTTTTGAAAGTTTTACCTTACATTTAGAGAATTAGAAGAAATTTTGAGAAATTACACCCTCAATTTTGAAAAATTTATCTCCATATTTTTGCCATTTTATGTCCATATTTTGCGATTTTTGGTCCATGTTTTATGGCCATATTTCGCGATTTTATATCCATATTTTTTATGCCCTAGTCATAACTTTTCTTAAACACAACCAAATTAAGTAATCTTTATAGCTCTTGACTTGCTCAATTTTCAGAAATTTCATTGAGTTTTCAAAAAGTTAAATTGGGTTTTTTGTTTAAGAAAAGTTATGACGGATTTTTCTCGAAAATCTGTAAAATTGGCACTTTTTACGAAACGACCCAGCTATTCAATTCCTAAATCCATCTCATCAAAAAAAAAATGAATTAAATAATATCGCGAAAAGGAAAATTTTAAATGTGAGCTTTTCCATTGTCAACCATCCAACATCATTGGAACAAAAAGCGAAGGTGTATACATAGATAGGGAATCGCATAGAATTGCTGATGACAAATGCTTTAGATAAGACTGATGTTTGTTCTTCGAGTGGAGCAGACACACGACCACCTGTGCCGGGTTATATTATACAATTAATTTTTATATTCCCTTTTTATTAAATTTGTATGCCTTCTATATTTAAATATTTATTTTAATTGAACACAAATGTTTATTTTCTGCCCAACGCGTGAGTTTCGGGGGGTCGTTTTCGCGCCAGCCCGAGTTTTTGGGTTCTAACTTTTTTCTTTGTCGACCAAATCTAACAATCTTGGTATCATTCGAAAGCCCTTTACAAGCTCTATTAGCCTTACAAAAAAGCCAAAAAATTTTCTAGCCTGCAAAAAAGTTATTAAAAAAATTTCAAAACAGCGAATTTTGACCAGTTTTTACTATGGTAACTTTTTAATAATTGTCTAATCGCAAAGCAACAGCTTAGAAACAGCCTCTAAAGATGTTAAGCTTTCGAATGATACCAAGATTATTTGGTCGATAATGAAAAAAGTTAGAACCCAAAAACTCGGGCTGGCACGAAAACGACGTCGGGAAAACCCACCCGACCGGTCTTTGTTTACTTACCGAAAAAAACATAAAATATCTCTTAAATCAAAATTAACAGTTTAAAGTGTAAAATGCTTCTCGTTCGGCCTTCCCACCTGTATGACTTCCGAATAGCGAGAAGCACCCGCAACATTTCCGTGCTTTAACTGCAAAAAATGCAACAAAATGCCGGCATAGCGTTCAGATTCACTCTGAAGCAGTTTTTGGGCCGAGCGCGAAAGATTTGGGGTGCCTTAAAGAAAACCAGTTTTAGCTAAATTGAGAAAACACAAGTCATATGATAATTATTAGTGTTGCATGAGAATCTCGACTCGAGAAAAGTCCGGGTTTTTTTGGTCTCGAGGTCAAGTCTCGGTCTGGAGAAATTTTCGGTCTCGAACAACACTAATAATTATGCCAAAACAATCGCCAAATCGGCATTTATTTGTCTCTCTGTTCCAGGGCTGGACGTAATTACGGATTACGGAAATTACGGCTTTCGATTTCATCTGATTTATTCTTGGTAATTGTAGCATAATTAACAAACATAAAAGGGGGGGGGGGCGAGAGGCTAGCAAAGGAGAAAAGAGGAAATGCCTAAAAATTTGGCTTTTTTAACAAAATGCGTTAAAAATTTGAAAATTTTTCCTCCGCTGCGCTTATCGGCACTGCTCGCCACAAAAACTCCTAATTATTTTTAAATAGTAGCTCCAAATCTTAGTCATTTTTCGACATAATCTTTTAGCAAATTGCTTTAAAATTTTCAAAATTTTTCCCGGCGGCGCCTTTCGGCGCCGCCTGACCCCCCCCCCATGTTTCCCAGTTTTATGGAAAAAGCACGCCGCGAAAAAAGCTGTTTTAAAAATTAAAAAAGGTCGTCAATTTACATAGTCGGGACCTCTTCACAAATCATTCCCAAAATGAACCCTACAAAAAATCAGATTCTGGGGTCGAAAATCAGGACATTTTGCAAAATTGCTTTCGGCACCGCCAAACCAGGACAATAATTTGATTTTGTTTTAAAAGGGCTTCTAAATGGGTGATATCATTGAAAATTAATGAAAAAAATTTGAGAATTTTCTACCACAGCTCTGAATATGCCATTTTCCCCCTATTTTTCTCCCGATTTCGGCCCATTTTTTTGTCTCAAAAAATCATGCAAAGCTTTATTCTGAACATAAATTACTCTTAACCATTTTTAGATAGGATTTTTTTAAATAAAAATTTTTAAAATAAAAAAAAAATTGAAAATTACGGATTACGCCAAATTACGGCATTTTTGGACCTCCGTAATGATGGATTACGGATGGCCGTAACTGAAAAAATCGCCGTAATGACGGATGGCGGTAACTGAAAATCAGTTACGTCCAGCCCTGCTCTGTTCCCTTCTCGCACTCGAATGGCATATCAAAATGGCACGGAGCAGCAGAAATTCTTCGAGACTTAGCCTGCTTTTGCAAAAGGGTTCCATCAAATTGGAGAACAGATGAAGCGCCATCTTCTGAGCTCTTCAATAGGAGGGAAACGAAATTGTGAAGACAAATTTTGGCATAAAATATTCAATAAAATTATTCAAATTGATCATTAAATTTAATTGCCCCCGTTGGACTGACATTAAATCACCGCTGAATCCCGCAAATCTTTGCATTTCACGCAATGGGACGATGTTCGACGGCAATTTGAGTTCTGTTTCAGAATTCGCCATCATTGAACGAAATTTGACACAAGACGAGCTGACAGTGCTGCCCATGTAAGTGAATAAGCACACCTGAAAATAAGGTAAAACTGAAGAATACTGCAGGCATTAAAAATGTATATAAATTGGGTCGGGGTCACTAGGGATGTGCGAGAGTCTCACTTCTCGGTTCCCGACTCGGGAAATTTCTCGTGTTTTTCGCTTCCCGGTCTCGGGTTTTTATTCTCGGAAATCGAGAAATTTTTACACTGTTAAGATGACCATTTCGGGGGGTGGGTCTCCGGCAAAGGGAGAAAAGAGGAAAAATTATTCAAGTTTGAACATATTTTTCTTAACAAAATTCATGAAAAATTCCAAAAAAATTTCCCGTCGGCGCCTATCGGCGCCGCCGTGCACAAAAAGCACGCCTCAAAACTTGTTAAAAATCTGATTTAGTGATCCCGAATGCGCTAGATAAAATCGATAATGGGAGACAAAAAATATAATATTTGATATATTTTTGATCGAATAAATTGTAAAAATAACTGATTTAAAGCAATTTTACAAAATGTTCTGATGTTACCCTAAAAGCAAAAATTCCGTTTGAGCTATCCCTTTTTTATGTGTTTATGCTCTTAAAAAAATACCTTTAAATTAATTTCTTTAAGATTTCTCGGTTCTCGATTCCCGAGTCGAGAAATTGTTTCTCGGGTTTTTTGGGGTCTCGGTTCACGTAAACTGTTTTTTTATTCAGCCAAATAAAATAATATTGACGAGCGTTTGGGCTCCGCTTCGCGGCGCAACCGCTCTGATCTCAAAGAGTTTAAAAAGTTTGCTATAAAAACTTGTGATAATGAATTAAATGATTAAATTATTTTCTTCCCAGTTTCATTTCACTTCCCATTAACTAAAATCCGACAGTGAGGACAATCCGACAGTAAATTTAATTAAACAAAAATATTTTCTAGTCATCAGAACGGATTATTTCCTAAAAATACATCAATCAAATCAATTTAGCTTAAACTTGTTAACAAATTAAAAAAGTTAGTTTGGTGTGCTAGTAAGTAACAAAAGTATAATAAAATAAGAAATATTAAAGATAATTTTGAGTGACCCATACAACCATAAATAAATGAATATGCAAAAGTAAATTTGGAACTCAGCGCAGAGAAATTTTATTGGCCGACGGTTTCGAGTATTGCTTTGAAGCTCTAAGCCGAATTGCAGATGGTTAGTCCGTGCATTTGGCCAGTAAAATGCAGTAGCGCCGCGTTTTGATCATAGGCATTGAAATTTATCGCTGCATACACCGTACGACTTACTGTCCTGTTGCTACATTAAAATTGTCAAATTATTTTTTTATGGCCGTGTGAACTGCAATGGAGCCAAAATTTCTTGGTAATAGTGCATTACAAACAATTACGTTGTTATGCAACATGCTACAAACAGCAGCAATTTTGTCACCTTTTTTAAAAAGCTATTTTAGCGGTTTGGGCGTGTGCAAATTTTTTTGATGAAATAACACTAATCCGTCAATAATTTATATCATAGACAAAAATAAAAGTCAGATTCTTTTTCTGCCTGTAAAATTACCCTAGAAAAAATTTATTTATTTATTTTACTATTTAAATTATTAAATAAATTTACGTTAACCACAACTCGAGTTGTGGTTAAGATTCCTTAAGAAAGATTAAACCACGGTTAGATGAGCATACCGGTTGGAAATAAACCACGGTTAACCTGCGTTAACCGTGGTTAAGGAGGGAGTAAACCACGGTTAACTCAACCGTGGTTTAGCCTTAACCACGGTTAAAAAGGGAAGGACGAGCATACCGGTTAAGGATTTTTAACCACGGTTAACGCCGTTAACCGTGGTTTAGCTCTAAACCGCGAGACGAGCATAAGGCCCCTGGTCGAATACATGTACATGCTGCTGTACATCACGACGACACGGGACGCCCATACAAAACCGGAATTGTCAAAAATGCCAATCATAACCATCCGCTTCTCACCAATCGATTCGAACGGCTCAAACGAATTTAAGAGCTTCTGCTCAAGCTGAAAACCCAGCGCCAACTCGTCATGCAGTTGACATTGCCAGAGGCGCAATCCCAGAAGGAATCCGAGCCGAACTTGCAACTTCGTCAATGGGCCGCTCATATCGTCGAGAAGTTTCCAAGCAGCGTGTGGATGCTGGAGATCATCTGTTGGATGCGCAGGATTCTGATGCAATTGTTATTGGCCAAAATCTGCAGGCAATCACTATTTTGTAGCTCTTGTCCAATTTTTGTGACATATTGGATTGGGTGTGACCGTGTTTGGCAACTGCAATCAATTCCGCTCGAAGATGATCCGGAATTGGGTGCTTATGGACGAGTGGATGCATGGATTCGAAATCGCATTCAAAACAATGGGTTACAGGGGAGGTCTGCAAGTTTTCCACAGGAAATGTGGAATATGAGTGAAAGGTAAAAGTGGAAATAGAATTTTAAGAAACAAAAATTTAGAGTTGATGAAAATTTAATGAGGACAAATAACAGTATTGAAGGATGCCATCGGTCTTTCAATAGCCAATTCCGCTTCCTTCATCGACCATTAAGTTATTTTGTCAAAAAAATGAAAGAAGAAGACAGAAACCGGAATTTGGTTGTGCAAGATTACAACAATAACCCACAAAATGGACTGCGTGGCAGGGGAATGGCAAGGAAAAATCTTTACGTACAGCAGGACCGAGCAATTCGCGCCATTTTCTTGGATCGTCATAACCGACCTTTTTTGGCCTATTTACGCGCAATCGCTTACCGGATGCCGGAACCAAATTGATTTGATTGAAATATTTTTAGGAAATAATCCGTTCTGATTACTAGAAAAATTTTTTTTAATTTAAATTTACTGTCGGATTGTCCGCTGTTGGATTGTCCACTTCTGTCGGATTGTCCAGGAGCACTCTAATTTCTTTCTTTTCCTTCCCTCTCTCTGCCCTACCCTCCCACCTCTATCACGCTCTCTCTCTTTATCCCTTTTATCTCTCCCGCTTTCTCTCCCTCTCTCTTAATCTCTCTCCCTCTCGGTCTTTCTTAACCATTCTCCCTCTATCTTTTTTCTCTTTAACTCCCTCTCTAGCTCTCTCTCTTTTCCTTTCACTCTCTCTCTCTTTTCCTTTCACTCTCTCTCTCTTGCTCTTTAACTCCCTCTCTAGCTCTCTCTCTTTTCCTTTCACTCTATCTCTCTTGGTCTTTCTTTTTCTCCGCATAATTTATGTTTTTTAATTGTATTTATCTTAAACGAACTTGATCATCCAAATTGAGCAGCGAAAATGCCATGACGGAACGGAAAACGTCGAGCAATGAAAAAAGGTCCATGCACAGTATTGTTCTGTAGCTTGTTTGTCCATTGCTATCGCATAACGGAACGGTGTATTTGTCCGCATCACTGAGAATGGAGATGTGCGACTCGAACAATTCGTGAAGAGTGCCAAATCGCGTGACAAAATCGTCCCGAAAGACGCGTTCAGTGGCATAAAATGCCTCATATTTGGCATGGTTTAAGACCATTTCCCGGACTGTTACAAGGGTTTCCGCCGTTTTGCAGCTGCCGATCAGTGATCGCTTCTCCAGTGGCCAATTCGCGAGACCAAATTGTTCCGGGCCAATAATTTGGCCCTCAAAAAATTGGCAATCTTCTGCGCCAATCGCCTGTCGTCGGTTCATGGCACAACTGCTGCTGTTCATCGTCATCGTATTGATCCCGGCATTTTGAACACGACGCCCTTCAGTTGGCACCAAACTTAATGAGCACTGCTGTTCCTCGTAATTAGCCTCTTCTGATTGTGAGTATTGGTGATTTTGATCAGTCCGACTGATCAATGGCTTGTGCCCATTTTGTTGGCACATCAACGACTTTTTGTGCTTCTCCAGCTTGTCCAAATATTCTTGCGATATCACAACTCCACTCGTTTTGACCATTTGTGGGTCCATTCCAACTGATAAACATTTGTTCTGCCGACACGCACGACATTTTTTGGCATCTTTTATGAGAAATAAGCAAAATGACAAAATATTTGTTGAAAAACGCCTATTTGGCGTTAAAAAAATATAGTAAAATAGTATTTTATGGGTTGAATCAGGGATGGCATTCCGAGACTCCAAAAACTTTAGCAAACCGGAATTCCGAGGCGCAAAATTTTCGGAATTCAGAGGCTTAAAAATTTCTCGGAAAATTGAATTCGGAGGCCAACAATTTTTCGGAAGTCGGAATTCCGTGCCATCCCGGGAGGCGGAAGTTTGGGCACCGGGAACTTTGTGCACCAGGAAGTTTGGGCGGCCCGGCGGTGCCAATAGGCGCCGCCGGGAAGAATTTTTGGAAAATTAAATGCAATATGATAAGAAAATGTGTAAAATTTTCAGAAATTTTGCCCTTTTTTGCTTGAAAATTTTTTGGTTTTTCATTTCGGGGGGGGGGGGGGTGGGCACTTATAATTCATTCTATATCAATGTCATACATATGTATTTTTTATTATTACAAAGCTCGGTCTGTTCAAAGACTTAAAATTTATGAGTTTAAACAGAATTAGACGAGACTCTTGATATTTCGGGCCCAACTAAGCTGGATATTCAGGACTAAGTCCAAACAGAAACAAGCACAGGTTTAACTCTCGGGGGGGGGGCAAGAAATTCGATGTCCCCGCCCGTCTCGGTCTGCCACCGGCCGGTTGGTCACTCGCCTGCGCTGCGTTGCCCTCCTCCAACACTTCGCACCCGTTTATTGTCAATTCAGCAGCCGCTGCCGCGGATGATGTTTTATCCCCCGTTTGTGCCCTTCCGTCTTCCATGGTTAGCATTGGCGCCACACTTTCGTCGCCATTGCCATCGTCGGCAAAGAGTGCCGCCGCGTCGGTCCGCTGACCAATTGGAACACCGCCACTTTGGCACCCACCGCAACCGCCAATTTGTGCTGTGCCAACCCGCAGGAGGGGCCGAAACAGACGGCGCTGACCTGGTCAGCAAAGTTGAACTGCTTCCCGTCGCCGCCGCCCGCATTATATTTCGTAAATTTAAGTTCCTTTTTGAAAACTTAAAAAATTATTATTTATTTGCTTCTAAGCATTTATTTTAACACATTTTTAAATGGGAAATTCTTTTCTTTAACACCCCTATCCGTCCCTAGGAATCCATATTTTTTAATTTTTGGCCCTAAACGGGAGCGGGAGCCCGAAATGTTCCGGGAGCGGGAGTCCCATAAAATTCCCGCGAGGCTCCCGCTCCCGCCGGGCTCTAGTAATTGGACTCAAAACTTTATTTTATTAATTGAAAAACAGATTGGACTCATAACAAAGTTTTCGCCCCTATTAGGCTCCTAAAATTGTAAATTTTCGCCTTTAAAAATTACCCTCACAAGTGAACACATTGTAATATTTGAAGAAGCAAACTCCGCCACAAACGGCACATGTTCTGCTGTTGTTTATCACTCTCATTTGGTGTTCAACAACATTTTCTTCATGAAACATGGAAATATGATAATAAATTTAATGGAATTTGTAATTTGATGGAAAAAAGCAAATTAAAATTTCTAAAATAAAACATATCCAATTGATGCATTAATTAATTGGAGAAAATATTTGAAACATTAAAAAAATCACTCCATTAAATGAATCGTTTTTCTCTCATTTTACGAGACAAATAAAAAGAAAATTTAAGGCAAATTGATCATTTTTCCTAATTAGAATTGATTTTTGTGATGATTGTACATTTTTCGCTCAAAAGTGACATTTTAGCACATAATTTTTTTCTTTAGCCAAAATGTTGTTAAGAAAATTGATTAAAAAATGAAAAATTTTAATAAATTTTATAAAATATTATATATATATGTATATTTATGCATATACAGGGGTATAAATTATATATATATATATGTATATATTTGTATATAAATTATACAATGCACATTCGGGATTTTTATAAATACAAAT